>JABUQX010089626.1:0-16972 GCA_015478945.1 Trachelipus rathkii | reverse complement strand
AATATAAGCGGTCATTTAAAGTTACACTTTACGGGGTGGGTGAAAGAGGGAGAGTTGGTGGATTAGGTAACGTTTTAAAGAGGAGTTGCTCAAAGGAAAGGATCGGAGAGAAAAAAAGATGTCACTAAACTTCATATACCAATTTTGGTCCCAAGGCAGAGACAGATTTATGGAAATTGATGTAGGATGCTTAGGGAGAAGAGTGGGGTAGAGATGAGGTGCCGTATAAAAGTTATTACAGGAGTGTATTTAAATCAGGTTTAGTGAGGAAATTTGCAATGCCTGCATTAAATTACCAAAGAGCTCGGAGGATGACGTCCAGTTGTGGGTTTACCTCTAGCAAAGAGGTTTTAATGAGACAGTGCAATGGACCTCGGTGAATTAGAAGCGTCAGAGATTTATCTGTATGGTGGACTTTGGAACCAGTTTTAATTTGTCAGGCTAGTTGGGGTAAGCGAGTAAAGAACAAAAGAGAATGTCGAGAGTGATATATGGAAAAAGTGGATCAGTGTTTTGGAGCACCTAAGAGGTTTTTTAGTGACAATTGGTGATCAAAATGAAGAGAATGAAATTCAATGTGTGAAAGGTTCAGTATGGTGCAGTGCGGCACGGTGAGAAAGTCCCTGGAGCAATGCGACAGTGTGAGAAGAGGTGGTTTACTTTAAGCGGACGGCATTGAGGAAGATGATCGATGAAGGAGCGGAACAAAAGCCGAGTCTCTATTGGGCGGTTTCAGCTAAGAATAGTCTGTTAAATAAAGGTGGTTATTCAACCAAATCAGTTGGTATAATGCGGAAAAAAATTGCCGGTTCCCTAATTGCACAGATGAAAGTGAGGAAAGGTAGGCGTGTTAGGTGTGGAAAGTGAACTGGTTATTGCATAAATCTTAAGGCACTACAATTTGGGTTAGAAAAACCACACATTCAGCAAGAATCAGAAGAACGGATAAGATAAAGAGAGCAATGAAGGGCCAAATACGTGATCACCATCTGGAGAAAATTGGCTGAAAATTGGGGATAGTGATGAATTTAAAAGAGTAGATAAACAGGGCGAGGGGGCAGCAAAAGTAATTGGCAAGACGGTTAAGAAACGGTTATTGTGAAACACGGGTTACGTTAAGGGACGATCTAGGGTCATATCACTAGAAGTAGCAGTTATACCTAAAGAAGTAGAGTTTGAGGAATAATTAGAATGAAGGACAGTGGACGCTTGTGAAACAACCCGTTAGGAGTGGTGTTTTGGAGGATATGAATTTGAGGAATATGAAGTGATCCGAAACACCTGTGGAAACATGTGCTGAAGAAATCGCTTGAAACTTGAAAACAGAAACTGAAGAGGGAAGATCAGAAGATGCGTGAAGAGAGAAGGGTGGAGAGGATTAAGGTGGGTAAAAGAGGTACACATGCACGAATAAAGATACGGAGGAAAAACTAGATGGAAAGTTTTAAGTAGGCTGGTAAAGCGACCAGTAAAAAATGGAGGAGTAATAGTGGGTTTAACATACAAAATGTGAACAGTGGTGAGTGTAAGTGGAGTCCACTGAAGCTTGAGAATAGATTTCACATGATTATAAAGGATGTAGTCAGCCCACGAGACTCGTATACGATAGTGATAGATTGTAGCAGGACACAGTACAAGACCTCGTAAGTCCGTAATGGTTGTCGGGATAGTCGCCACAGACTAAGACCTAAGGGATTATGAAAGCCCAAGTATAGTCGCTTAACATAATAAATTGATAGTAGAAAGGTGCCGAAAGAGTGTGGGACAGAGTATTAATTACGTCAGTACAAATACTGATAAGGATATAATAAATTAATATGAATAATTTTGGATAGTAGAATATATATATATATATAATTATTGTTGAAGGTAATATTAGTGTATATAGTATATATAGAAATACAAGTAATTATATATATGCCATTTAATAAACTACTGTGAACTATCAATTAAAGGTTTAAAATTTTATTGATTTACAGATAAGCTCTTCGAAAACTCCTTTAGCTCCTATTCCTCCACCTCCTTTCCTCTATGAAGTTGCAATCTGGTGTCATCATGCCGTTTCCTTCTTCATGACACTAAAATAACACAAAAGAATCAATAACGTTTGCTATGATAATGGCCCAGCAGAACGATTTCTTTTCTAAAGCGCAAGGACAGGTGCCGAACACTATTATGGTACCATGGACGGCTCAAAATTAGCACACACTCCAAATTGCGCCTAAGGTACTATTTGATGTGTACTAGGGTTTATATTAGATAATGAGAGAAATAGTTGAGCAGGAAGAATAAATTAAATGTATAACACACAGCGAATAAAATACTACTAGTTGATACCCTTCATCTAACGTGATCGAACTATTCTATGTGAATAATATACTAGATGTTATAAGACATTAAATGTTCCCTTAAAAGCATATAATATTAATAAAATAGCTAAATAAGTACAATATAATATATAAGTGTATATATAATGAGAATGAAGGACATGCGAAATTATAGTGCACTTACTATTTACTTATATTTATTTTACGAATATACTTGATTATATAAAAAAAACGGAGCTAATTCTAATATCTCTGCGTGTAGAACGGTAATTTTTTCCGAAAAAAATAAGAGAGAGTCAAGTATAAAAATATGAGAGAAAACCAATGAGCGGTATGACTCTACTAATTCACTGGAGTATAAACTACAAAAAATACTTCAGCGAAAACTATAGATCTCGTAGATCGTCATAATGACCCTCCGCACAGCTTTTCTCCAACAAAAGATAAATTTAAGCGATAGTGAAAGTGTACAAGGTCCAATAATCGATTTTGGCGCGGAGATATAGAATAGATGAAAGTTAAGAGAGAGCGCTCTACGACTACAAAAAAAATGCATAAACATTACGATATTGGTTATCGAGTGAGTCTTCTTTTATTGTTGAATAAAATTCAAGGTAGTGAGAAGAAGATTAAAGATGAATTTTGTTTTCATTAAATAGGAATTTCGGAAGAAAGATTGCATACGGACCCAAGTTTAAAAATATAAAATATTCCCAAAAAGTTTAGCCCGTTTATATACAAGGTAGCCACTTAATCATCCAACGACTCGACGCCAAGGGAATCTGTGCCACCCTAGTTCTAAAGCATTTTTTGAGTCCGGTATTTCATGGAAGTTAACGCGCTCTTTCTGCGCTGGCTGGTAGGTTGATCATCGAAGCAACCGGTTCAAGTATCACGAAATAGGTTTGTTGTTGGTTCATTTTTGGTAGCTCGCACAGAAGAAAAGCGGACATTAGGCACGATGGAAGATGGCGACAGCTTATTCAGGCAGTTAACTGATGCGGAAAGTTCAACTCCTTCAAAATGTGGGAACCTACGATTGGTGTCTCAAACACAGTTGATGATTTCATTTGTATATATTTGCTGGAAGTTCTCGATAGTCATCATCAAGAAGGTATATTTATTTTATACACCGTATAATGACAAATTGCCTTCGACCAGCTCGCTTTGATCAAAAAAGTTGTGGCGACCCTCTACCAGCGACTTAGTTTTTAATCTAGATTATTAATTAATAAATTATAAAATAAAGTACAAGACTATAGAAATAAACAATAATAATAATAATAATAATAGGAATAATATATAACGTAAAAAATAATTATTTATTATATTATTATATTATATGATTTCTATTAAGTAACTTAATAGCATAAATAAATCAATTGAGTGTGTACTATATATTAATTATTAATTATTATCATAATTCGTTTAGTAGCGAATAGGGGTAAATGATATAAGGTGTGAATATTCATGAACAGAAATATGGTGTGTGGTTGGAATAGTGATCAAATCGAAAAAGAAATAAAAGAGGTGTGTTATATGGAAGAGAGACACTGAATGATATTTTACCGGGAATTGATGAATCAATTTTTAGATGTTTTGGTCGGTACACTCAACGGCAGCAAACCGAAGTACAGGTCAGGATAAGATCATACTAATAAAGTGATGCATTTTAATGTAGGTCGCATAAAAAAAAAAAAAAAAAAACAATATATTTCTTTCAATTTGCCCAGTAACATTATTGGAAAGCTTCTATAAATAAGGATATATAAGCGAAAGTGAGAATAAAGGAAATTACAGATCCACAATTATTAACATAGTTTGAATTATGATTGAATTTGCATGTACCTCTATACCAAAGTGTGGATTTATTTATAGTTGTCAATATTCCTCGTAAATCAAATTTGTGGGAAGTGAATGTATTCATTGGTTTATGTGGTCAGACTAGACCTGATCTTTGTTTTGCGGTGTATATATATATATAAGTGACAGTATATAATCGATATAATAGTATTATTTATAAAGGGTATATGTATATAGGTTAAATGTATAAGAAGAGAATAATGAGGATAAAGCTTAGATTATTATAGTGTATATATATTATATAAGCAAGAGGAAGTGAATTATATATAGAAAAATATTTATAGTACAGCCAGAACGCACATACGGTTGTTTCACCGAGAGTTGATGTGGGTTGGGAAGTAAATTCAAGTTTGGCCAACACACAAATATAAATATGTCACTCTCAAGGTAGATGCTTGATTTGGTGTGCAAAATTGAAAGAGAGTCGTTGGAAAATAGGAAAAAATAACGGAAGGAGTGCGTCTTGTACTCGAGGAAAACGGAAAAGAGGAAGAGTTGGTGTCTCCAGGACGATACCTACTTAACCCGAGTGAGACAGTGTTAACAATTAAGATATAATTTGTTATGAACGGGTTTTGTATTCGGTCCAAAACGTCTTATCACTATAGATATATTAGGAGTCTCGTACCATTTTTCTTATACCAGTGGCGGTCGGTTTTCTTGGTACAAGGGGGTACTGCTATTAGGTGTTACTACTTAATTTGTGTGGAAGTCTAAAATGTATAATATATATCTAATGCGATATATTAGTATAAGGTGGTCTATATATATCTATAGATATGAGTATCTACTATAGAGGATCATGAGGTACTAATGGCTTTTGGTATATATTATAATATATATAATATATATATTATATATTGAAGTATATAGTGCTACTTAATGGCAGCCTCCGAGAAGAGCATCAATGACATCGTATAGCTAAAAAAACTAAACAGCTGAACAGCGGAATTATGAAAAAACAATGATTTGATTTCAGCAAGCAATTTACTCTTCGTATGAAATTTAAATTTTTTTTATATGGTGTGTATCTTTATATGATTTTGGATTATTTAGCACCATAGTAAATATTAGATAATTCTTTAAGTCTGCTGAGCGTACGTTCTTATTTCAATTGACTCTTCATATGTCTCAGCAAAACTTCTAGTGTACCGAGAACAGATAGCAAGCGGTTATATCTTATTGCGGTATTTTTTATTATGCTTCTGGAGAAAGCAAGCTCTTAGCGCATTATCCAGTTAGCTGACGTGAAGTGGCCAGACCACCGTGTGTGTTCTGAGAAAATACGAGTATGAGAAAACTCGTCATCGTTTTCTCCAATTTTAAAAAATTACAATAACCGATTTACGAAGAAAACAGTAATGTATTGTAAGTGAGCCTGAAAACCATGGTGGAGTATAAAGCACACGAGCGCGAGTTCCGTCGGATGCTAGACAATTGAAACAATACTCTTGTATACTTATATATATTGTTTTTATACGAAATGATACGATATATTTAGTAGCCTTAATATAAAAGTTAACTAAAATATTAAAAAATTTGGCAAAGCTATTTCCGACATGTTTTGTAAAGAAGAAATTTTTGAAACAAAGTATCGTTCCGGCAGCCCACCGTTTACTAATTCCCGAAATCGGGAATTTAACAACGGGCGCGCTGACTGTGAGTAAGAAGTGCGAAACGGCTCTTGGAAACGATGCAGTCGCCTAGTGGCAGCCGGGCTGCAGTCGGCTTCTGGAAACGCAGTTTAATGTTTCTTTTTGTTTCCTTTTTTAGGCGGTTCGAGCCAACGGAGGACAGAGAATAGGACTAAGACCCCGCCGCTTCCGTCCCGGTAGACGAGAAACCAAGACCTGGTAACTGTGGTTTTACCTTGGATATCTTTTAGTTAAAAAAAAATCGAACATTTGGCAACTTGACGTAACTCGAACGTAAGATGCTCATTCTTTCTTCCAAAAAAAAGTAGCTCGATTTCATACAGATTTTCGCCAACATTTTTAATAATTTTTAAATTTTCAAGGTAAGTACGAAAAGACACGGTAGGAGTCTCTCTAGTCATCTTATTAGATAAAAACGCTGATGTGTTGATTAAATATACAATATAAGTTATTTGACTAGAGCGTGTAGAATGTGGCAGATAAAATATATGTGCAAGGATATTTTGAGTGGATTGGCTTAGTAATTATATGTTTTTGAAAGGAAATTAGTATTCAAGCTTGAAATTAAGATATAAGATTATGAGAGTTTATTATTATATTATGATATATATGTTATTTAGTTTTTTATTATATTTACTAAACTGATTGATTATTTTGATTTGCTAGGTATACTATTATGTTATCTCATATTATATATATATAATATAATTTATATATAATATATAGTGTAGGTTTGCCTACCATCCCATTTGAAGTTTGGCTTGATCTCTGGATCTCCGGACCTTATGATCCATTTGAAAAGAATAACACTAATTTACTTATAGTCTATTTATGTTAAGACATGAAATAATACACACCGAAAGCTGATGTTCACTCAAAGTTTTATTAAAAACGACTATGTATATATCTCACTAGACCCATAATTTATAAAAATAATGAATAAATATAATATTATATACAATAAAAAGGTATAAAATATAAAAAAAGTTATAAAATTAAAGACAATATTCAACATATAAATGTTAAATATTTTTAAAGATAGAACAAAATAATAATAATTGAAGAATAAATAATTTTAATAATATGTAAAAATAAAAAATATAAAAATAAAAGAGGTAATTATTTATAGAAAAAGAGTGACACAAAAAAGTATAAAATATATAACAAAAAAATATTAGGTAAAATTGAGCAAAAATACAAGGAAATTTACATAAAAAATTAATATGTGAAAAAACACTTGATTTATTAAATACATCAATTATAAAAATAATAAATTGATAAACTAAAATCATTAAAATAATTAATATGACAATTATATATAGAATGATAATTAAAATTAATTAATTATTACAATATTAATGATAATTTAAATGATGATAAATAAATGATGTTGATAATAATAATTTATAATGTTAATGAAATACATCATTATAAATGACTTTTAATCAAAGTATGGATTTTTAACAGCTAGCTTAAAAAATTACCCAGGATTTAAATTAGAAATAAACTCTACCAGTCAATAAGAAAATCAAAGAAATGAAGATTATATTTAATTAAAACAAGAAAGTGTATTCACTAGTTTCTGGGGGCCAGCATCATAAAGCACCGAACCACCATTTGGAGGTTCATTTTCTTCTTAGTGACAAATAAACAGCGTAAAATCATGCGTTCGTGAAGTCAGAAAAGGCAAAGATTTAATGAATTTAAATGTCGACTTTCAAACGTTCATTTTACCTTCTCGAATATCGAGGTATAATTGAGTTGTTAAAATTTTGCGTAGGATCCCACACACATAAGTTGAAGATATCTGAAGGCACAAGAACTTTGAGAAATAAATGAAGGGGCCTGCCTAAAAAAAAACTTTAAAAGATATATAAATTTATTTATAATGGAAAATATTAACAAACTCCTTAGAAAAAGATACAAGGTCATTTAATGAATTAACCAAGACATATTTGAATATAATATATAATATATATTATATATAAATATATTATATAACACCCAAACTATATATACTATTATATATAGTATATATATAATGATGGATACAATAGTTGACGATTATATTCACAAAACTATATCTAGTATTTATATATATAATATATATGAGTGCTAATAAATAATATTAATGAAATATTTCGGTTTTATCTAAACAATTACATTGTACTAAAATAATACCAATACTACAATAAAGTAGATTCACGGCGTTACTTAGATTGCTATGGTTGTTGGATTCAACTACTCTAAGCGGTTAACCACCTTGCTTCTATCCAGTGCGATCAACTATAAGTCACACACCGCTCTCACGATAGTTAGCATTTTACTCATTCTGATTTCTATTATACTATTATATCACTCCTATTCCCACCGGATTATGATTCTCTTTGATTGTGCATAACGTTCATTAAATATATAGTCTGTTATCCGTCATATCTTATAAGATCATAATACAATTTAAACATAACAATATGAACATAATAATTATATAAATTAGTATTGAGTGGCTTTAATATAATTACAAAATAATAAAGTATTATCATTACTTTAATATTAAACCAATCTATTTTTTAAGCAACGAACTGATAATAAAATTGTTTTTAAAACTATTAGAGCCAATAATTATATAATTATTTATAAAATTTTATTGTTATATTTCCTAAAAATAAAATGCACAAAATCTGTTCAAGGAAATTCATTGTTATTAATGAATAAAATAATGGAGAGTGATTTATAGCCTATAGCCAATCATATACATCTTTTTCATGTTAAAAATATCTGACTGACAATAACTAATATTTTGATGAATTATTATCATTATTCATTTCCATTAAACAATCCTTTCAGTAGTTATTGATTTTTTGTTTCATACTTGCGATTGTGTCTTTTTCTGTAAACTGGTTCACAGTCTGTGCGATTGCACAGCTCATGAAAATTAATATTAATGCGAAGAGCTAGCGGTCGTTCTAGATTATATAGAATGTTTCACGTGTATATGGTTCCAAAATCATTATTTAGAACTATATTTTAAACGATTTGTTTAAATGTGTGAGGTTATAAGGATGTTGCATCATATTAAATACTATGACCTTATTTTATTACTTATAGATTACTTGCTCAAAATCATTGCACTTATAATTCCTTTCATATGTGTTAATGTTATTGCATGTAGTATCTTGCTATTCATTTCTCTTTTTTGGTTTATTTTATGTATAAACCACACACTGAGCACTCTTTACGAGAATCTTTATTTTCCTAGTGTGATTAGAAGTCAATGTGGTATTTACAATCTTATCCCTTTTGCAATGTACATTCATAATATATGTATTATAATAGTATTTAAATATCACTTTTATATTTTATGTGAACTTCATTATAACGTGATCATTATAAATATTTCATCTTTTTCTTTCAACTCATGAAGAATCCTTAAAACATTTACATTTAAATTATTTCTCTCCACGTTCTTAAGGCGAGTATCAAAGCGAGACTTGATATTGCTTGCAAATTCTGCAAAAATATTTCTATTAATATTCAATTCTGTGAAAATAATTTTACATTTACTATAATACAGAGCAGGTATCATTTGTCGTCAGTTAACAAAGGAGAAACGGGACGAGTATTGCTCGGCTGTAAGGGTTTTTCTCACATCTTTCAAGTGTCCGTCCTCAATACTGGTCGTACATGACTTTGTCTGTTCGGTCGATGGTGTTATCGTTGTGTACTGCACAACGACTGTTCAGTCACCTTGGTATTCACACTCCTTCACACCTCTGTTGGAATAGGATGAAAGATATGTCATATCCCAACACTGTAAACGGACTCCACTCACGGCAGTTAGTGATAGTGTTAGGGGTAGTAGAAGATAGGTTCCATGTTTTCATGGATTCTCACAACCCTGCCTCACAGTTACTAGTATTTAATATGTATACCGCATTTGGAGGACTGTAGACAATACATAGAACATTGAAATCACCTAATGTTCCTATGAGAAAGTGAAACCATAGATAATACCCATAACCACTGAAATAAGTTTCTGAATGGTTGGCTCTATTACCTCCTAAACATCGTCATAACTGTCCACATCACCTCTCTTAAACCCCCCTAACTCAGGTCATAAAAGGCCATAGTGAGGCGTAAAAGTGCTGTTTATGTAAGGGGCCAACATTCCTGAGCTGCCCTAGGTTTGACTTAACGTGCTGACACAAAGATGCCGGAACAATCGGCAAGTTTTGTATATCTTTCGGTAAGCTGGACATAGACATGTGGAAACGAATTGTCCCCCACTCTGGATGCCCGGCGGAGCCACGCCATGCAAATGCAGGGCTATCTCCACCACATCGCTGTTGTTTATTACCACTCTACGATTCTGGATGCTATCCGGGGCAATTGCATGCCAAGGAGTAATCCCTACAGTCTGACTTTCCAAGGGACTCCATTGGCTATTGTCTGTTCTTTTTAGCAGCAAGATTTCCTCATACATTGCCATCTTGTAAACGACGACGTCATTAGACAAATGACACGCTTATTCAAAACGTGTAACTGCTTGTATGTCACGTTTGAGATATCCTCCCATGAGAATGTCGGAGCGAGTAGTTATCGTTGATTCCTCCCCTCTCCAAGTCTTAGCCTTCTCCATCAGATGTGTTTCTTCTGTAGACACACATGTTTTTACACTCGTGTCGCAGCCGAAGTGGATCCAAGGAGTCCCACTTGTGCTCAAAGTACAATAATTCATCATTAGGATTATCTACCGCTTCTTTCCTCACACTGTAATTCCTTACCTCCATATTCTTCCGCATTATTATTTACTAATTTTCATTCAGAAGATTGAAAATAAAATACTCAATTTTTTTTGGCCATTAAAGTGGAATTTAATTTATTTTTAAAATTTAAACCTTAACATAGAAATATTTAACAAAAATTTATCATAACCTTACCTAATTATCATACAGACCAACGAACTATATGCCTGAAGGTTCCAAAGTTCTTCACACGATCTGAATAAAGCTAACCATAGTCATAACCTGAACTAAGAATATAATGTACAACGACAAACCTACCATACCTCACGTATGAACAATCTGCTAACATTCACAAATTTCCCTACTTATCAAAGGTAAAGTAGCTAACAGGACATACAAAACTCAATGTATCCCCGCTTTTCCAACATGTCAACAACAGCTAAAGCAGTATTATCTAACAATCCCTTAACAAAATGACCAATATATCAAAGATACCAACATCTTGAACTATGAATTGATACTACCTTCATCAATCTGTCACTCATTTCAAATATAACATCATTTTGAACTATGAAATAAATGTAGACATTAGCAAAATTCTCTGGGCAAACCTAACATTACCCAGCAAACTTAGCCTAAGGCCCACGTTTCTAATATCTCATCAGCAGTCTAACACAGTCCTATCTTACGAAATTATCATTTTCTCTAACAAATCAGTGGGTAATTTTTACATTATCAGACTAATATTTAACAAACGTAACAGAATTAAACATAGCCTAACACATTTAACACTTACAATGGGCGAAACTTCAATAGATACTGTAACATTTGGAACTACGACTAAGACATTAACATTGGACCTATGATAAGTTCTCAACCTACCGCATCGTATAACACAGCAAACTCACGCTATCCCTGCTTTTCAAAGCATACCATCAGCAGTTAAACGGCAGTATTAATCTAACAAAATTCCTTAAACAAAGTGACAAATACTATCAAAAGTATACCAGCATCTTGAATACATGAATTGATACTAACATTTCATCAAGTGTTTTGGCATAGATCAAATTATAACATACATTTGTGAAACTATGATATAACATGTGGACATTTGCAAATTCTCTGTCAAACATCATAAAATAACCTATCGATCATGACAGATCAACGAAATAAACGCTAAACAATATTTCTGAACTACAAACATATATATAGTATAGATATATCATATAATATATATATTTTATATATATATATATATATATATATATATGTAGTATCTATATTCATATATATTGACACATACAGTTAAGCGTGAATAAACTGGCGCGGAATTACAAAGGTAAAAACAATCTCAAGCTTTAACTATAGGACAAACTCGTTAGGTCTTTGGCAACGCGCAAGATCACTACAGAGGTGATTTGGCAGAACTGTAAGCTTTAAATTGATTATTATTATTATTATTATTGAGTAGTAGTAGTAGTAGTAGTAGTATTTAATAATTAATAGCAGGTTTTTAATAACCGTAAAGCTAACATAGTATCACTAAAATAGAGAAGCATAAATACCTTATTAGTACGAATAACAGGTCAAATTAAACAAAGTCAGCTGATTAATATCAGTAAGTAAACTACCGCCAGCATCACTACTCTCTTACACCCCTACAAAGAAACTAACTATCATACTTACCAAGGTTTTATGGTATATGACAGATGTTCAGTTAAGGCTTACACTATAGCGCGTAGTCATTAGGGATACTGTTCCAGTTATCACAAAAGTCCTTCACGAATGGCTCACATCATCACACATAATCTCAATCTTTACTATACATAACCGAACAATTTTCAGCGACGAGCCCCACTACTTGTATATAAACATTATATTTATTTCTTCTCTTTCTCTGGTATTTTCATTACTTCTGTCTTTTCTGTAGTTATTTTCATATTCACTTTCTCTAATTGGGTGTTGTCGGCATCTCTCTATCACATCCTGCGGTCTAGTCCTCTTTCTGATTATTATGGTCGATCATCTGCATATAGTAGAGATAATGCTCTCGCATTTATTTTCTGCATATTCTTTTCAGATTTAGTCCGATGTCAATACAACCACAGGGGTGATTAGACACTACCTTGTCTCAATTCCATATTTTACCTCAAACATCCTCTCTCTTCGCTTGAGTCTGGATTTATCATATTTCTGGACCTTTGTATGTACTTTTTATTGGCGCTATAAGTTTCTGTGGGATCCCATATTCCGGCTCTTCCATGGTTCTCCACAGTTTTTTCTCTGTTTAGTCTGTCAAAAGCTTTTTCGGCGCAGGTCTATAAAATGCACATTAGGCCTTTCTATTCGCATTCTAGTCATTTTTTCTATTAAGGTTTTCATATAATATATTGGTCCTGTTGTGCTTTTCCCGACCCTGAAACCATACTGCCAGTCTCCTATGTTATTATCAACTTTGTTTCTCAACCTCCACTCTAACACTCTTTCATAGATTTTACTGGTCACATTTAGCATGGTCATTCCTTTATTATTATCACATTTCTTTCGATCTCCCCTCTTATATGTATAGGACATATTATTGCTTCTTCCCACTCCGACGGTAACCCTTCTTTCTGGGGGAACCCCCAAAAAAAAAATTTTACTTTAACCAAAAAAGTTTTTTCCGTGAATCCCATCTTTCAACTCCTTCACCTGTCTTATACATTTCCGCACTCAGCTCATCAGTTTCAGGGCTCTTTCCTCTCTTAAGCGTCTTGATTGCTGCTCTGATCTGATCTAAGGTTTTCATATAATATATTGGTCCTGTTGTGCTTTTCCCGACCCTGAAACCATACTGCCAGTCTCCTATGTTATTATCTCTTTCATAGATTTTACTGGCCACATTTAGCATGGTCATTCCTTTATTATTATCACATTTTTTCGCATCTCCTCTTATACTGTATATCGAAATATTATTGCTGCTCCCCTACTGCGGACGTACACTCTCTGACCCACATCTTCATTTAACCAGTTCTTGAAATCCATCCTTTCACTCCTTCACCTGTCTTTATCGATTTCCGGCCACATCGGCTCATCAGTTCTTTCAGGGCTCTTGTTTCCCCTCTTTAGGCGTCTTGATTGCTGCTCTGATCTCTTACAATTGTTATTTCCTAATCTCAAGTATTCCTCTCGTTCCACACCCCATCACATCTCCCCTTCAACATCCTCAATAGTTGCACACTCTTTGTAAATATTCTTTCCACTTTTCATCCGCCTCTCTCCTCAGTATCAACACCTCACCATCTTTATTCTTAGTATTCGTGTTTCTGGTTCTCTGTGGAATCTCATTCCTCTAGCTAGGTGCATCTATAAGCTGTTCTTGTCTCCCTCCCCTCTTTTTAATTCGTCCAAATATCCTTCCATCGGCTTTTGTTCTTTCTCAATTTCTTCTATTTGCCTCTGCAGCTGTTCTCTAGATTCACTGTGATATTTTCTGTTTTCTCCAGTTTTCCTCATCATACACCAGCCAGTCTATACATTGCTTTGGTTTTTGGTTGTTATGGGCTGTGATTCACCTCATCATTCCACCATGCGTTCTTTCTTTTCCTTTCCGCATTTCTTTTCCAATACTTCTCTTGCCGCACTGTCCATGTTATGTATCTTTAAATATCTTTCCCAGCTTTTTTTCATCCCGTTTCTCCTCTATCTCTAGCTCTCTGTTATGGATAATGATGTGTCAATTTGAGAAGAGGCAGAGTCAGTTTTTTGTCTGTTTTTTGTATGTTTTTTGTAAACATCCTCGGTTTCTTAATTTCCTTCCATTTCATTATTTCTATGACCATTCTGTGATCTGAGTCAAAAGAAACACTCGGGAGTGCGTTTTAATTTGTAATTTTTTCTTGTCATTTAGTTAGTAATCGAATGCTAAACATTTATTTTTGCCGTGTCTATCTTCCTTTGCTTCAATATTCGACCTATAGCTAGGTCATTTCTTGCTTTCGCTCATTCTTGAACAGGTGTTCATTATGGGTTGAACGTCTTTCTCATAGGAATCGTATTAGTTGTTCTCACCTCTGTGTTTCTTTGCTCCAATCCAAACGAGAACCCCATTACCCCTCCTTCGTCCCGGTCTTTCGTTCCACTTGCGAATGTAGCGTCTCGCCATTCTATATATTATATATATATATTATATATATATATTATTAGTATATATTATATGATATATATATGATATATATATATATATATATATAGTATAAGTATATACTATACTATATATATATACCAGTGTTGGGCCCGCAAACGCCCAAAAATAATTGGGCGGCGCAATGCAATCGGCAACTGTCATAAAATAATTGGCGATCGCACAGCAAATAAAGCGCCAGATTGCGGTAGACAGGCGAATTGGCGGTCGCAACCCGCAATTCGCAAACCGCAACTATTGTACGGTTAAATATACTACACAAGAGAAATTAAAGCTTCCGCAGCTAATATATTAGTATATATATATTTTATATTATATATAGTATATATATATTAGTATATATATATATAATATATATATATCTATATATATATTATATATCTATAGTTATATATAGTTTATATATATCATATTTATTTATAGGGTCTCGTAGTCATGTGTTAAAAAAAAAAAAAAATTGGGTTTTTTAAATAAACCAAATAAACGCAATGTTTTTTTGGTTTTTGTTTTTTCGGTTTATGCTATTGTTTGATAGATAACAGAAAACGATTGCGTTTTAATAGATTTTAAAAGGCAAAAATCACTACTGGAAATTGTTATTACGTGCTAACACATATTTTAAAAATTCCTAAAAATTTCTTTAGATTCTCAAATTTCAAATTTTCTTGATACTGTAATCAGGTAATAAAAATTATTATTATTTTTTGAGTTTTAACCATAACTCAAAGTAAAAATATAAGAGGGTAGTTTTATAATATATAAATATGCTGAAAAAGGGTTATACTTTATTATTTTACCGCCTAAAAAAAAAAAGAAAAAAAAGAAAAACGATCAGAAAGGTTTATTCACAATTAACCTCTAATAATGATATGCAAATGAATTCTTATTTACCTTTATATTTGAATACTAGGAATATTATATATCGTATATATATAATATAATATTCTTTCATATATTACTAATATATATATTATATATATATATTATATAATATATATATATATATATATATATAGAGACGAGTAGAGAGAGAGAGATTCATCAGTAAAAGTCGAAACTGAAATTTCATTAGAGAATTTTATACAAAAACTAATTTCCCTGCTTTAGCTGTTTCCACGGCTTTTTCTATGTTGCTGTGCACAATGCCAAAAGTTAAAATACCTTTTCACATTAGCAGTTGATGAAGTTGCTGACATTATGCTTATTATTTTATATATGAAACCTCGTAAGTTTATAGTTGATCAATAAGTAATTTAAGAACTTGACAATATATAAAAATCACCAAAAACACAAACAAAATATGCAAATGGAGGAGAATTTGCCTCTTAATTTTATTCCATAAAATTCCACTGCTTTTGAATACCCATCCTCTGGAAGTACTGTGGTCCGATATCTTGGGTTAAAAATATGACTCCAATAAGTTGAGCTTCTGTTACTTGCTTGGCCTGATGATACCCTTTTTACTTTTGAATAAATTGTTAACATTAGAGTGGTGAATTAAGCTGTTCTAGCTCCATATTCATATTTTTTCCAAATATAAACAGCCTCACTTAGTTTACAGTCATTGCCTTCTAGCTTGGTTGATGCTGGGGCCACACACACTCCACAAAATGAGTTTTATTATATCTTTTGAAATGTGGCATCGATGAGTAGAAAATGAAATCCTCAAGGGCTCGAAACAAGAATCAATGTTTTAAGCATGTTAAATTTACAAATATATATATATATAATATATATATATATATGAATATATAGTTATATATATATATATATATAGATTCTATATATAATATATATATATATATATATTTATATATATATATATATAATATATATATATATGGGGTCTATCCATTTTTTTGCGTACCAAAATAATGGAAGTTTGCCGCGGTCGATAATTTTTTGAAAACTTTTATATTTTGCATGGAGTTAATGTTATCCCTGGAGAGTTTTCAGAACCACCATTCGTTTTTGTAAATTTACTCTGGTTGTAACAGGTGAGCCAAAATGTTTGACGAGGTGGAGCAAAATTTATCACTCTTTATAGAGGTAACATTTTAAGTCGTATCTCCATATTGGTAATTCTTATCCCAAATTTCATAGAGAGTGATTTGTTAAGGGATGACCTTACGGTACATTTGGGCCTTTTATTGTTTTTTTTTTGGCAAATATATTTCCACCATTGGCAATGAATCCGAA
>JABUQX010089625.1:22500-30733 GCA_015478945.1 Trachelipus rathkii | reverse complement strand
ACCACCGACCTACACCAGAACTCACCGACTCCGAGACATGGGACACCAACTGGCTAGATAGAGGTCATCAAGACTAAACGCAACAAGTAATGACTCAACACAATTAATACAAAGGGAGTATAAGGTGGTAGTTGAGTAATCTTAAGAAACGTCCAAACATCTTTCTTTCTACAATCTTATTGCCCTGACCACTTACTGACCCTGAAAAGAAATAATCTCGTTGAATTTTATCACATTTTGACAATAGACGTGATAGGAAGTGGGGCAATCAGAACATTTGTATATATCTAGTTCTTGAGTGAAGACATATAGATCGTTCTTTAGAGACGTTGGCTGTGGTGATATTTTAATTCACGGCGATGTTACAACTACGCGTCTCTCGTTAAACAGGTGTTTACAATATTTCACATGAACTTCGTAAGTTCATTCTCCACTTTTCCCGCATGTTACGACCTTCAGTTCCTACTCTTGTTTTCTTCTTACTCTTACTGTCTGCATTTCCATTGTACCATACTTTTTCACGCTTCTTTAGATAAGGCGGCATCATGTGCGAGACATGATTGTCATCGAGGTCGCATCAAACATGCAACCGTACAGCGTGCAGACCCTTTATTTTATTTCTCCTTTCTTTATAGTTTGGAATCTCCCTCTTCTCTTCTAATATCCTCTTCTCCAACTCTCCCTTTTATTCACCGTCTCTGTAGAAGCAAAAGATGCCACCCATCTTTGATGATTTTTTAGCCTTTGTCATCTTTCATTTCGAACGCTATTCTTATCTGTCAGTACTGTGTGGATCGTGACTTTTCTACTCGCATTGGCTGACCTCCATCACCTATCCATTTTATTCTTCTCTCTCTTTCTCTCTCCATTTGTTTCACTGTACGGCTTTGCTCCACTCCCTTCTCCCCCACTTCCTCCTGCCGGCAACTTGGGGTTTTTTCATCTTGTCCCCCCAGTCACTCGGACCCGCACTCTTTCCCCCTCCACACCTCATCACCTCTTCCCTCACATTTCTCATTACACCCTTAATCCGCTTAAGTCGTTTACTACCCCGGGTACTCTGGGTCTCCCTCTCTCTTTCGGGCTAACTCCCCCTCCCACACTCCAACCTTGTTCCACACTCCATACCACGTCACCACCCATTTCCACTCCGTTTTGCACTGGAGGTTCACCACCCCAGTAGTTGCCTGCTATACATCTGGCGAGTTTCCAGATTCCCTTTCTTCCACTCTCCCCATCCTCCACTTCCTCTCCTTACCTCTCCCCACCCCCCTTTTATTCCTTCCTCCCCACACCACACACCTTTAACGTCTCTTCCCTTAATACGGCCACCTGTCACGCCCCAGAGTTATGGACGTTGATTCCCTCCCATTCCTTGCTCCACACTCTACATTTCCTCATTATCGCACAAGCACCATCCTCTTCCTCTCTCCACTTTCCTTCTTCCCGTTCTTAAATCTATCCGCGCTTTTCTTTCCGACCGAGCTTGGCTCATCACCCCCTTGTACGGTCCAAGTCATCCTCCTTCCCCTGTTCTCTTCCTCATTTTTTCCTCCCGTGTGCTGTAATTACACTTGCTTATTTCTCCTCCTTGATTTTTCACAACGTATCCTCTTCTTACAGACTCTCATCTCTGGCTTTTTGCCCCTTACACCCCCGCTCTCTTTTTCCCTCTTTCTGCTTGCCATCACCCTATCTCCCTCCCTCACTGCCACGACTTTTTACTCCTTCTTCCCAGCATCCGGGGCGCGCCCTATGCGTTCGTTGCCACTCCTTCCCCACCTTCCCTCCTGCTGCCCGCTTCTCCCCATCCCCGCCCCACCACCTACTTATTTTCTCTCCCCATCTGCTACCCGCCTACTCCTTCCTCCCGGGGCGGCTCTCGCGGTGGCTTACGCCTCGCCGCCCCGACTCGTCGACCTCACACACTATCACCCACCCACACAGACAACTCCCAGAACTTTTTCACCACTCGCTACCACCTACTAAACCACCTCTTGTCTACTTAACTGCAATTCTTCGTGTTATCACCAGCAGTGTCTTTCATTTCACCCACCTTCTCTTAACCTACAAGACCATCCATTTACCTCTTACCATTTCTCCCCTTCTCTCCCGACACCACCACACCCTGAATTAACTCCATCCTTATTTTGTCAACCTTCCACACCTCACTAGGCACCCACCCCCAATCTACAGCTCCTCATCCATCCCTACCCCAACAATTTCACTTTTCCGCTTAACTCCCTGACATCGCCACTCTCCTTGCGCCCTTCCTGCTCCAGACTGTACAGTGCACGCTGTCTGGCCACACCCATACCGTTGCCTTTTCCAACGTGATTAGGCCGACAGTTCAGCCTAGTCCTCAACACCCCCACATCTCACCCCTTCGCCTTGTACGCATTAACGGTCCCTCCATCCAGACATATCTACTATATATCTTATCCATTACTATTCCTATACTTATCTCTCTTCTCTATCTCTTATATACCACTCACTATTGTATTGATAGAGGTCTGTATACTCTTCGTCACGTCTCGGATATCAGGGATCAGGTAATCAGTCCGGTGGCTGCCGCGGCCCATAGGTGAAGGACTGGCGCTATTTTCGTGTGGAGCAGGTGTTGACTGGCTTTGCATGCCCGAAACGTGAATCGTTGTTCCGCGAGCGCTGGGTTCCGACGTCGTTACGCTTGGGACACCGCCCGTGTCTGCTTCCGACCATCCGGATGGCACTGCTGTAACTTCCCTCTTTGCGCTCTGTCACACTCTTCACTGGCATCACAATTACACACCCATCGCACGCACACCGTATCATTATCATTCATATATATCTATCATATATCTATATCAATCCCTCTCTATCAGTATTACTATTATATTCTCTATATTATCTTATATATATATATTCTCACTCTTATATCTACGTCTTCTTCTCAATCTAATCCTATTCTTATTATGTTACTACAAGTAAATATAGGTATAATACTATAATATATCTAATATTCATATACTCTAATTATAATCTTTCTCATATTTGTACAAAATAAAATTATTAATCTAATAATAATAATATATCTAGTATATAATAATATATATATATATAATTATTATATCATCTAAAATTTTCGTATACTATATATATAATATATAATAATATAATATATATATAAATATATATATAATATATATCACTACTACTATTTATACTTCTATATTATATTCTTTACTATATTATTTCGTTTTATCTTTTATCAAGGTGTATGTATCTATCTATCATCTATTATATATTTATATATATCTTCATATAATATTCTTCATCTATATCTATCTAGGGTAGGTACGCGCGCCTATAATCTATATCACAGTGGCGCCATTTTACGCTCAGTAACTGGTAAGCAAACTACATAGGTAGATGAGTGCTTTTGCAGAACTTTGTTATGTGGTTTCCACACATTCTAAGTGTCTGTAACAGGGGCAAGGTTCTAGGGAAGAGAAGGTAGGGGGGTGTGTGAAAATTTCAGAGTGAAGACTGGACTTGTTGATGCGCAGAGAAAAAAAATGACCAAATTTAACTGCTAGTAAATAATCATGGCGCGGATAATTGATTTGTTTTTGTATGTTTGAGTCTGTAAATAGCTGTCGAATACTTTCTTGTTTTGCGGTTCAATCTTTTCAAACCTGGGGCTGCAAGATCAATTGGTGTGCTGGTCTTAAAGAAAAAGTTTGACCTATATCAAAATTATATATAGGGCAGTATATATATATGGAAATAGGTATATATGAGGGTATGATTAGTGTATATGTATATAGGAGGTATAATGATAGTATATATATATATATATATAGTCAGTGGTAGTGATAATATATAATATATAAAATATTATTTATAGTATAATATTATAGGGTAGTCTATAGTAGGGGTATATAGGGTAGGGAGTAGTAGTATAATATGATATAGTATATTATGAGTATAGTAGGTAGTAGGTATAAGGTAGGGATAATATTATAGCGTATAGGGTATAATATATATATATATAACACTAACTCATATATATAATACCCTATATACTACTCACTTCATAATTACCTACCTATATACTATATCATACTATAAATAAATAAGGTATATATAGGTCATCTGGCTATACAATTATACAGCCTTTTAAGGGTAATTATTTGGGATGCAATAGATCATAATCAGCTTTAATAAGAAGGAAAAAAGGTAAACTAAAACTATATACCCTAAAATTAGGTAACTTAAATAGAATGGAACAAAAATCTGGAATGGATCACTAATATGGCTAGTTAATAGTGGTGCTCAAGTATATTTATCTGCAAATTTTATAAATAACTCAATCAGTACCATTTTTAATTGGAATAAAAACTTCGGGGATCACCATAACAAGGCTTACTGAAAATAAAGTCGGAACAGAAAAGGCCATGGACACGAATTAAGAAGAATGTTGCATTTTGCTACTTTAATCTGATAACTATTTTCCTCTTTGTGAGAAAGAAATTTCTGTAGCTATGTGTATAAAATTTGTTAATAAAAATTAATTTAGAAAGAAGAAAGCAAATAAAAAGCATTAAAGATCAAACTGGGAATACTATAGTATATAATTATATAGTATAAAATACGCTATGTTTACTACTATACCTACTTCTACCACTACTTTTGTATATAATATATATAATATACCCTTAATATAATATACCTATTACTAATATACTATATCTACTCTTATATCATACCTACTATTTAGACAAAATTCTCCAATCAGCCGCCCAAATAATATTAATCTTATAATACAGTAGACACCACCCTTTCGAAAGGTCTTACGCAAATTACGATGCTTGCCGTAATCTTATAATATTTCTTATTATAATATATATAATATATAAAATAAAATAACTTAAACAAATATAATATATATATAGGGTACTTACTGTTCTGTATGGTAGGTATTAGTAGTAGTATATATATTATATATATATAATATATATATATATTATAATATATATAATAAATAATATATATATATAATAATTAATAATATATATAAGTTATTTTAATTCCAGTTACGCAAATCAGTTGTTCTTTCGTATCACAATCGATTAGAAAATTGTGAAACTTCAAAATCAGCTGAAACGAGACTATAAAGACAGGTGATTTCACTACATTTCGAAATATGAAAATGAAATTGGTAGAGAGAATGGCAAAATTTAGGTTATCAGTGAGTGACGTAGTTTACTGTAGTTATATTATATATTCAATTTATATTAATTATTTTTTAAACTAATAAAGTCGTTTTTTTTAGTTTCAGTTAATATGTACCGCTTAAAATGTATTTTTAAAAAATAAATTTTTTATATATTTAAATTTTACAATTTTTTGGTTTTGTGGGTTCATAAGAAATGTTCAAAAAAATGTAATTAATAAACTTTTTATTTTCAGATTCAAAAAGTGATATATATATATATATATAATATATAATATATATATATATTATATACATTTATATTTATTAATGTTAATCTCTAATATCATATAATATAATATATATAATATAATATGATAATATATAGAAAAGAATATATATTATATAATATAATAATACTATATATATATATATATCAATTCTAATTGGGAGATTGTAGATGATATGTCACTAAAAATCATGATTACGGAGGAGTCGGAGCCGAAAATATATTAAAAGGTAGGAGCGATGGGGCGGTGCTGGAGCAAAGGAAAATTTTGCCATAAAATCTTTTTAATACTTGCAATTGAAAGTAAAAATTAGTACAATGGTCCTTTTTTATTTTACTTTATAAACAATAGCAGAGGACGAGCAATTTGTATGATGGAACCTGACCCGGAGCCGGAGACGGAGCAGGATCCGTTGTCCTCAAATTTAAAGCGATTGAGCCGGAGTCGGAGCCGGAACCGGAGCCGAATCCGGAGCCGGAGCCGGAACCGTTGTCGCCAATTTAAAACGATTGAACCGGAGCCGTAGCTGGAGCCGGAGCTGGAGCCGCGGAGCGGAGCCGGAGCCGTAGCCGGGGCCGGAGCCGGAGCCGGAGCCGGAGCCGGAGCTGGAGCCGGAGCCGGAGCCGGAGTAGGAATTTGCAAAACAAAAATTAGCCGAGTCCGCAACGCTGCTTAAATTAATGAGTGAGTTTTAAAATTTTAAAAATATCAGTTTTTTAGCGCAACAACCTTTACTCACTACTACTACTACTACTACTACTACTACTACTACTACTACTACTACTACTACTACTACTACTAATACTACTACTACTACTACTACATTTATTGCACAACTACTCAAACCAAGTATTGGACTAGTGTGGTGAAGGTCATGGGATCGATTCCTAGTGGAAAACCAACAAGAGAAGTTCCCCTCATCGATTAAGGGGTAAATTAAAAAATCATTATTATTATTATTATTATTATTATTATTATTATTATTATTATTATTATCTATTATTATTATTATTATTATTATTATTATTATTATTATTATTATTATTATTATTATTATTATTATTATTATTATTATTATTATTATTATTATTATTATTATTATTATTTTTATTAATAGTATGTATTGGTATATTAATTTATATTATTATTATTATTATTATTATCTATATACTTATTATTATTTATATTTATTATTATATATTTTATTAATATTATTATTATTAATTTTTATAATATTAATACTAGATAATACTATTATAAAGTAATATTTTAATTATTTATTATATATAATTATATTGAGTTATTATTTGTATATTAATTTTATTATAATTATTCATTATTAAATCATTAATTATTATATATTATTATTATTATTATTATTATAATATATGCTACGGTAATATTCTTTAAATCTAAATGCCCATCATTATTCCTTTGAAAAGCATACATATTATTAATATATTACTATTTTCTTATTGAATTAAATTCTTATCAATATTATTATCAAAACAAATTACACGTTTCTATTAATCATTGATGGGGGGGGGGAGGGGTCTCGAAGGAACCTCAGCGACCCCTTTCGGAGCAGTGGAGAGCGAACCTCAGCGACCCCTTGGATTCGTAGTGTTGAACCTACTTTTAAATTGTTAAATATAAACGTACTGTACATAATCTGAATGAAATATTATATGAATAGGGTTGACCATTGCTATATTTTGTAATATAGGATTAATATAATACATTAATAATTAATTAATAATAATAATAATAATAATAATAATAATAATCATAAAATATCATAATATAAAATAATAGATAGATAATAATAATAATAATAATAATAATAATAATAATAATAATAATATTAATAATAATAATAATAATAATAGCCTCTAAAATATATTTTAATTCTCGTATAGAGAAACCGAAGAAGAAATATATATAAACCTTTAAATGAACAATTAAAATTTATTATTTATTCATTATTTAATTATATAATATATATATATATATGTATAGTATATATAGGTATTATATATTAATATATATATATTTAGTATAGTATAGTATATATATATTATATAATCGTAAATATATATTATATATCATAATATATAATATATAATAAGTAGTATATATGTATATTATATATGAGATACCTTAAGAAAAAAAATTTTTGAAAACCATAAAAATTGTGGTAGAAGAACTCCTGAAATTGGACTGGAGGTTGTCTCGAGAGATTTTGACTGGGAAACTTGGAATCTGCTGCGCTTTATAACGGATACTGTGACAAAATTCCCCCAAGTTAGGGGGTTTTCGAATAGGGGGCTCGCGCGTATTCTAATGTGGGTGTTTACTCTTCGACTGCTGAGTATTTGTGTCCTTCTACTATGTTATATATGTTTTAAAATGGTGAGATTCTTAATCAGCCATTCTTGGAGCATTGACATAATATAGAGCTTTTATTAACATTTTTACTTCGTCCTTATATTCTTCTCTTAAGGACTTGACGCGTAAACTAATCATGTATAATATAAATAAGCTTGACAATGGAGTCAAATTATTAATTAATATTATTGCAGTATGCGATACTTATATATTAAATAAATTATATTTATACGTATTATATAAATTATATTAGCATATCTATTATATATATATACATTTATTAGTATATATATAGTTATAGTATGATAATTTTTATCTAAATGATTAGTTATATTTTATACTATATAGAGCCCAGACT
>JABUQX010089625.1:0-12500 GCA_015478945.1 Trachelipus rathkii | reverse complement strand
TGTCCAGAACCTCTTGAGGAATGATAGATAGGGAAGAGTTATTTAAATAATCTTTGAATGATGAATTTGAAGAAAAGAAGACAATCATATTTATGAGGCAAAGGATGTAGCACTAGATAGAGCATGAGTTCCATAGGAGTCCAATTTAAAAGAAGAATCTAATGACAGTTGCTTTGAAAAAGTTTGCATAAATTCCTATGAGATGGAGATGAGAGTAATAAGAGGTATAAGTAACTTAGTAGAGTATAATAAAATGAAAATAATTGCTCGTTACCTCAGAGAAGGCCTATATGTGTTATGAAAGTGAGGAAGCAGCAAAGATGGAAAAAAAACCATCCTTCCTATTGTGTTCCCAGATTCTTACTTTGTAAAACTTTCGGCTCTCCTGCTGATTTTTAACAGTCTTCTAGTAATTTTCAAATCTTACTGCTATTAATCCTTATCTCCTATTCTGATAGGATCAATTTTGATAAGTAAATATTAGAATGTGGTATATATTTGACTTTTGAACGAAATTTTCATCACCTACTCAACTAATACTGACCTGAATCTACAAAAAGCCTAACAATCTAAGTTTGCCAAAATACGGTCATTTCCCAAATGTTATTGAAAATTCACTATCTGAAAGTTTTCCTTTCCCCTCCTCGCTAACTAGTGCTCCATAAGTGTCAGACTTGGTTAGTATTTCAAGTTGTCTTAACCACTACAATCTTTCATTTACATAAATGTTATTGACCTCCTTTCAATTAAAGGTCAAGTATTACCCCAGCTGCTTGCATTTTTTTCTTATCCAAATTATTAACATAATTTTAACTCATTAATTGTATGCTAGAGAAACTTGATTCTTGTACAAATTGATCAGTAGAACCTGGTCTATTATTGTTTGTCAAAATTGATAATTATGCCTTAATTAAAAAATTACATTATATTATAAATCTCTATGGCGTTAAAAATATCCAATTTGCAACACGTGATAGAGATGCCAAAGACCACCATCATAAACTTTCAATACTTTTTGTAACAAATTCATATCAATTTATTCAATAAATTTATTTATTTAGTAGGCTATATAGTTTGAAATTTGCTATCTTTTGATATCAAATTCGTAATTGTAACATCATTAATTCAAAGTAGATTTTATTTGGTTATTTGCTCGTCGGTAACCCTTTTCGCATCTTCTCTATCGAGTATATAAGGGAGCGATCAGGAACGAGGCATCATATTCTTAATTTTACTGCACTTTCATCAGTCGACTCTGTTCCCATAATTTGCATTCCGAGTCATAATAGATTCTACGAGATTCAATTTATAATGCAGTATCGCGTAGCTTAACATCTTTCATCGAGGCAATCAACACCGAGGCCTATCCTTAATGACGAGGTCATCTAACCTTTCAAATTTTAGAAGGTATCAATCGTATTTTTGGGAAAACGACATTAATGCGACTTTAATTTAGGGCCCTTGTTGGATCTTTTTTTTTTTTAATTTACCAGGCGGAGACATTGAAAACTTCTTTCCGGTAATGTTGATTCTTAGGAAATTTGTTGTAAAGGATAATGATCATTTATATACGCATTTCTAACTAGGATCACACAATATATAGAGCACTAAATATTAACGAAAAATTCTCATAAATTTTCTCCAAAAAACCACTCAAGTTTCTACTTAAACAATCATATTTAATAACAAAACAGACAGCGGATTGATCTTCATTTACACTCTTTTCATTTGAAATAATACCATTCCCTCGTTCCATAACCTCAAGCTCACATCCTTCCCTAATACTTATACCTCATATCTTCCCCTCTAACCTGCAGAATTATTTAGCATAAAAACAAAGCCATCCGACAAAATAGTTTTTTTGAATTCATTTCATGTATATATAATTCAGATAAAATGCCGATTAATTTTACATTCGTAACCCAATATAACACAAACAGTAGGATAATATATAAATACACCCCACACTCACAATTTCATATCAAGATTAAGTTGTTATCTCAATAATAAAAATTACATTATATTAAGAATTGAGATAAATAAATAAGAAGTCAAATTTCAAATCTGAATATCGTAATGAGATTGAATGGCCCGAAAAAATACGACTGATATTACATAAATAATAAATTAATAAATATTAAATAATAATATGGTAGATAAAAATACTTTCGTGACTATTGTAAACGATTCCGCGCTCTCCTGGGGAAGACGTTGGTTGCAATCCTCCGCATTAGCACAGTTCATTTTTTTATTCTTCCAGGATTCAAGAATAAACAGCTTGGAACATCGTACATCAACTATAGCCCCTAAAGTTTCATTCCTATCCACGCCCATAATAGAAAGACACCTTTTAAAAAAGCACAGATATAAAAACACAATGACAAAGTAATAAAAAAATAATAAAAAAAAAATAATTAATAAGAATATGATCTGAAATTATCGATAGCATACAATAAGGTCCTTGATCTGGTGAGGGTTTACACTATCCCAACACACTCTCACTACACCCTAACAATCGATGCTTTAGATCTAGCCGTCCAATATCCAAATTACCAAAACAACACCACATATCCACGCTGCCAATCACCTTGAATCAAAACGCCGCCGCACAAATCATATTGAAGCTCCTCCCCAAATCGTCGCTCAAAATTCTAGGACCCGCGATCCAGTGCTCTCTTACACAGCACCTCTGATACACCACCGCAAAGCCGTCAGAGAAGACCATCTTCACGACGGTTTATTTATCCTAATCTTGTATTTCTTTCCTCTCCTCTCTTCGGTTTGAAAGCTTAAAGGACTGTCAATAATAACTAAAAAACTCATGAAAAAAGAAATTGAAAACTCATGTTTTTTTTGTGGTTTATTTTTTTAACAGTATGCAAACTTTTTAAAGTCCACAGCTCAGAAAAAAAGTACAAGCAAAAACAGCGAGCAAAAAAAAAAACAACTCTCTCCATAGCTGCTTGAAACACCGGAAAACCCCAACCCCAAAATTAGGGAGAAAGAGTAAAGTTTGCGGGGAAATTTAAGTAATTAAAAGGAATAATCTAGGATGTTAACAGGAGTAATAATTGTTGAATAAGGAAATAATATGGACTATTGGATTTATTGAAAAAAAGTATTAGATAAAGAATAAAGTTTAAGAGTTATGTTACATTATCAAAATGACCTACGAATTCAGATAACTCTAAAGTAGAATAAAACTCAACAGTGTGCAACTGTTTATGAGAGTATAAATAGGATCTGGCTATAGGAGAAAAAAATCTCCGAGTGATCATAAGGCTAATGAAGATTATTAGAAAAAGAAATATTAACAAGGACATCAAAGAAAATTTAAAACGCAAATAGATCACTAGAACTGGAGATGATAACCAACATACCCGAGTCCGTATCCACCAAACCAACCAAAATTAGAGAAATACAATCCTCTTTCGTGACTGTTTTAAAGCCTCTCAACCCTTCACGACACTTCCCACAAGAATCGTAGCCTACGGCATAAAAAGATTCACCGCAAAATTATTCTAAATAAAAACTCCAACCCTCCCCCAGCAGACGACCAGACACAAAAATTACACCTGACTATAACCCAACTTTCACCGCCACGCAACCGACTGCCTGACACGTTTTACATTCTCCGACAGATTGGCGCATCCTCTACGCCAATCCGCACTCTCGACCTCGTCACTCACGACACAATATTACCTCCCCTTACCCCTCGCCTCTCGCCCACACACCATGACTCTCCTCTCTCCTACACATCCCACCTCCTCCTGAGGATAACCCGCGATGCACACAACAACGCACTGACACTCCACTCCTTCCTCCCTACTATCACCACAATATTCCGTTAACAACCAACCACACATGATCCCAATAAATATAAATTTCCACATCATTATAAGACTCTTCTTAACTTAAACACCGAAATGTCTGGGTATGTGTCTTCTTCACTCAAAAAAGGTTAATCGGTCAAATGAATTTAGAAAATTTTATCGAAACCCCTGGGTCCCATGCCACAACCACCCTCCCTATCATACACAAAACTAGACCACGTCACACCTGGTGGCTACCTCCTAAGAATTAACCTTTTTGCCCTCTTCCAAACTCATACTTTAGCCCAAAAAGTTAAATAAAATAATAGCCACCAAAATTTTCCAAGAACCGATTCACTATTACTGCAACAAAACCCGTACTCCTCGCATTAGTTTAACCAACACAAAAAAAACTACATAAAATACATATATTCCCTCACGTACTTTAACCAACCGACTCATTACTATCCTTTTCCACAGAGTTAACAAATCGTCAATCTTCAAACATACTTTTAAAATTTTTTTTACTCTACTTATTCAAAACTTCTTCACACCATCACAGAGGTGTCAAATATAATTTCTTCCATTATCAATCTTCTACATCAGATTACATCCCCCAAACCATAACACATATACAACGAAAACAACCCCTACAACATATACAAAACACAAAAGATATAACAGGATAATTCCATAACATAAACCAATAGTCCACCACCGGCTCAACAATCACGACCTACACCACCCCCCTGCCAGGATTGTGGAGTTATCCCCCCGACCTCTCACTCACCGCTCCACTGAACAATAATATTCTTTACTGATCCCCCACGTACCAACTCTCACTATACTAATATATACTACTATCCTACTATTACCTTTCTCACCTATATACTAGACTACCTATATACGCTCAACACCCATATGTAATACTCACCGATAATATATATTCACTACTCCAAATAATACTTTAAATATTAAAACTCAAATTATTTACTGTTACGTAACTAAAAAAATAACCTAAACTATCATGCTAGGACTATTAATACCTTACTTTATCTACTATATATATATCTTAACAATAACTCCCCCCACTAGCATTAATTCACACCTGTGCCCACGAACATCAAAATTTTACACAATAAATAGGATTAGTGTGTCCTTTTTTTCAAAATCGGATTCCAAAAGTTCATTGAATATCGCCGACAAAGGAAACCAGTAAAATTTATATAGATATTACGTATTATCATTCGTAGTCACAAAAATTTCAAAACGTATCAGATTATTTCTCTTGTAGCAGAATGGTATGTGTAGTGAGAATGAATAAATTGCTATACATCGCTAATATATAGTGGTGTACTCCGACAGTACGAACTCAGAGTTTACCAAGTTACTAGCGATAATACTAGAATACTAACATAAGGAGCATAAAGTTAAGTTTCACTCAATTACGAATAAGATAGTCGACCAACACCTCAAATTTGTGTACGTAATTTAAAATTTACGTCGATACATCAACATTAAAGTAAAAACCTATAGCTTATGAGAAGTTACAAAACTAATAGAAAGGACTTCTAAGACTTTCCTTAAGTAAAAAAGGCTTTAAGGATTCACATGAAAAAAACGAAAGATAGTAAAGTATTACAGTTGGAGACTGTCGTGATTCATATTTGAGAACACTTAGAACTGAAGTGTCTTTCAAAAGAGGCTATTCCTACAAATAATAATAATTTGTAAATTATTATAATTATTACCATTAATAATAATTAATATTATTATTATCATCATTATATTATATTATATTTATTAAACTATGACTTTAATAATATATTTATATAAATAAAATATTATATATAATATATTAATCAAATAATAATTAAATATACAACATAATGTAATATCTCTAGTAATATACATTAAATCAATAATTCCAAATTAAATCATAAATTTGTTAATCATGAGTGATATATTGATATAGTGGTAGTGTGGCACTCTCGTGAGAATAGCAAGACACGCTCTTTTTATATAAGAGTTAAGACTTCAAGCTAAGTAACTCAGAATCCTCTTAAATATAACACACAAACCACTTAAGATATACTTACAAATACTTCAAATAATAATGAAAATCCCTTATTGATAAAGTCCTAAATTATATAAGAAATGATTTCAATAAACTTTTTAATATATTTGGAATTGAATTAATGCATTTGCACCACCACGTTTGTCATTACGTTTTTCGAATTAGACTCAATCATAGATCTGGCAGATAACTAAGTTGTATGGATTTATACTACATTATTCTCAGATTAGGTTGTTACAAATATACGTTCTGGAAATTCAGAAATAATTCGCATAGAAAATTTTTTTATAATTTCGAAACATCGAAGCGGATGAGACTTCATATAAAAATAAACTTAGTAACCTTTCAATTAAATCTGTAATCAATTAATGAGTAAATAAATTTCATTAATGAATACATTTAAGTTCAATACATATAATCCGGCAATAATTTATCATAAAATAAAAAAACTCTGTCCTTTTATGGACAATTCGATTTCGAATACTTGTAGCACTAGATGTACAGAAGTCAAATAATATTCTTAATTTCCTTTGTATATATATATAGTAAATACCCTGGTGTTCAACACGAGACCCACCGGAAATATAGTATACATGACAAGATTTTAGTATTTCCACTATTCATTTGGCTGACTTTTCAACAATCCTGAGTACTTCGAGCGAAAAGTCGAGTAACGAACTTACTCTATTATACTCTTATGTAGCAGATAGTATAGCTAGGTGCAAACGTCAACTATTACGCTAATTGATACTCTCGAGATTATATGTTTGGGCAACAACTCGGTGACCTAGCGCACACTGAATGATCAAACTCGCCCCTCGTGCCGAACAATTACAATAATGAGTGATAGTACTTCAATGTAGCCCAGCTACCTGGGACTGGTCACAAGTATAAATCCCCACAGGAATCATCGATCCACACGTAACTGCCTTCTCCGGGATTTAACCACTGAATAGTCCGTGAGGACTGTTCTCCTCTAATCAGAAAATCGTCCCTAGCGTTTTCATTCGATCTCGAGAAGTGCTTATGATTTCCACGTTAGTAGGAGCAGAGTGAGTTCTCCATATGACTTCATCATTGTCAAATTCATACAGTTCTGTCTGCTTACTTGCTCACCGCCTTATCATTTGAGAGGCGAGACAAGTCTACCATTTCCGCTCGTGTCTCTCATTTCAGTCCTTTCTATGTACGGATATCATGTATACTCTAGATCTCTACTATCGCTCAGCTTCCACCTCAGAGGTATTGCAGATTCTAACAGTTGGTTATAACTCGGTATACATACCCAGACGCCTGTTCACTTCACTACTTTTGACCACTGGCTTCACTTGGACTTTTCGCAATTAAGTGAGTGCAATAGTAACAGAGATGGATATTCATATGGAGTATGCCCAGCGGTGGGAAGATATCTGATGGTTGTGGTGAATTCTACTCAAAGCATTGATCTGCTCTTATTTGCAATGATTGCTTTAAGATATTTCGAATCTTCGGTAGTACTATTGCTAGCATATGAGGAAAATCAAACCACATCATCACGAAGTCTACATGGTGATACTAATAACATATATTGTGACGAGGCCTGCGTTGTATGTTTTGTGAGGTGAAGAACTTCATGCAGATGGAAGCCAAAGTCAGCTATTATATACCTTCTTTTCAGTCTTTTTGGAAGGAGAACAGCCTCTGGAATTATTGGTGAAGAACGTCTCCATTGACAATGAGTGAAACAACCATAAAAGAAGCTTGCTTCGAAGATTCCTCGTAGTTCGTTTCTGATGGCAAGTTGAAGATGACGTGGAATGATACGAGACTTCTCTTATTATCTCTGGCTGCATTACAGCCAATTCTAGAAACTTCAGCAGGCCAGGTTAACATGGAGCTCCAGCGCCGACTCCGGAGATCGCTCAGCGTAATTTATTTTCTCAAAGGGACGGATGAATACGTGCCCAAACTAGGGAACTGAAGGCCAGCACTGGCTTTGAGCGAGTGATATCACGGGGTTTTACTGATTTTCCCGTCCTAAAGAACGAAAAACCGTGCTTTTGCACGTAACAACGGTGTGAAGCGGAGGAATCAGTCGAAGGGGAGTGTATTTGTCTCCCTTGCTGACCTTGTTTGGCTCCCCCATCCGCCCTGTGCGGACGGTGACTGATGAGAGGTTCTTGGGTCTGTTATTTGAATGCTCGCCCTGACTATTCGTCCCTCATACCTTCAACTTTGAAACTAACTGCCGCCGGCTCATTGGACCTCTACCCGTCAACACCCTTACGTTCTACATCTTGGGAAATGGTTGCTACGATCGTTAAGGTCGCATGCTTCATCTGGACTGAATCATTGATTTGGTGCAGGGTCCGAAAGCTTGGATTATGCCGTGTCTATTGAAGAGGATAGACGATATGGCCAGACGTCTCCGGCGTACTTACGGCTGACTTTTCTCGACCGTTACAGGTAATGAGGTTGTCTGCGGATGATCACGTGGTCGTTCGTTCTTCTCGACCAGAGGAAAAGTATTTGTGATGAGGTGGGAAGGCTGATGGAGGAGTGAGTCCCTGTCTTTCGGAGAAAGGAAATATCATGTGGCTCTTGTTTCGTCACTGAGTCTACAAGAATCCGCCAAGCTGCATACGGGGCATTTGACTCCTTCTCATCGCTGTGATCGGTCCTCGTAGCCCTGCCTATTGGCCGTTTGCTGATGTTGTGGCGTCGTCTTCCGTTTTCTCCGCCTCCCTTGCGGGCTGTTTTGCAATTTGACTACGATGATGATGTCTGCCCGTATTTTTTGTATCCGCCCCTGTGGTGTGGCGGTGAGGGTATGTTCTGCGACTTAATTCAAAATCCGGGAGGGACCACCCGTCTCTGAGACCGCTGAAGGCTTTCCTTTGCCTATCCACCTGGCTCTCCCATGGAGCTCTGTGGAGCATCTACACGACGGATCAAGGCGACGAGGAGGAGGGGATGGACATCAGCGTCTTTCCGGAACTCGTTACTGAGATGTACTCCACACGTCTCCCTTGATCTGCCGACCGTCCTCTTTACGGAGCCAGAGACCGAGTTGGTATCTGCAGCTAACTTTAGACTCATTAACTGAAGCATTCTGACAACTAGATCTGCTGTAGACACGTATTACGATTTTTCGACTCTTCCAGAGTCGCTCCTTCTTGATACAAAACGACTACGCACCAGAAGACATCCTTTTTGCTTTCTCCATTCATCAAAGGTTCTGATGTATGCTGCGAATGCTAGACACGCAAAGTGTTGTGGTCTGTTTTCGTGGGGATGGTCCCATCTCACGTGGGTGATTATCCGGAGGTAACTCGAATTGCTTGACAAAGCGGGACTATCCGCAGCCGCTACCTGGCAAAATTACCTGTCGACGATACTTACCTGTGTCCCATCTATACTTACCTGCTAATTTGATGCTTCCCGACTAAATTGGGGGCTTCCTCGCTTGTTTAGCAGGTAGAGTGTTTGAAGAAGGGTCGGAAAAGATCGATTGACAGCTCGTGGTGCTAACTCGTAGTCGTTAAAGGATTCTACCTGAGGGATTTGGGTTCGATTCGTCTTTTCGCTGAAGTTCTGACCAGGATGGTGTTAATGGTCCTGGCTCGTTTGCCGTAATAGGCCATACTAATTCAACACACAGCTTATCTTATGGTTAGGGATTCATCCCCCCTTTATGTCCTTTTCCTGCCGTTCCCATGTGTCTGCTTTTTGGTACGCCATCTTCTCGTGGATTGTGTGACTCTTGCGGCTTCCAGAGACCGGGCTTTTATTCCCTTGTTAACAATACCTCGTCCAAGATTCCGCCTTCCATACATATATTATCCTGAGACATCACTTCATTTCCACCAGTGGACGGTCAGATTTTTTGCTTTCCTTCGGAACTGACTTCTGCTCTATAGAATTGAATACTCTGCATTTTTCCCGGCATGACTTTTTCATGCGTTCTGTTAGGAGTATGCCCCCCGACGTAGTTGGTTTTTTTGACTTCGAAGTGGACGGGTATCGGCCCTTTTTTGAGTGGCGCATAGTAGTGGCTCGCTGTACCTCACTCAAAAGAGAAAGAAAAAAAAATAGAGGTAGATATGCAAAATGTGAGTGTGGGATGGAAGGAGAGAGAGCGAGAGATGTTGGTGAGGATGATCTGTCGAAGAGAGCAAGCGATAGATGAGTAAAAGTTATCGGGGAGGATATTGTTCGTCACCCATATTTTTATAAAGCATAAATGTAATTGTGTCTCGCGAACCAGAACGTTTAGAATTACACTGGGCTTTGGAAAAAAATTCCATTTAAATAATTTTTTCAAATGAAATGAAAGTATTTGTTATTATAGTTACGGATATATAGAATTAATTTGGAATTTATTTAAAATACAAAATATGAAAAAAATTGAAGTAAAATTGCAACATGATGAATTAATTTAGAGTAGAATCCTATATAATTTGCTCCATTCATACAGTAATAAAGTAATATATAGATATAATTTATATATAAATATATATGAGAGATATAATATTGATATACGTAGTATATGTATGAATATAGTAATATAGTATAGATATATCAGACTAGTATATCATTATAGATTAGTATAGAGATAGAATATTATATAGATATAGATATCATCACAGCATGTTAGGTGAGATGAGACTAATACTACTGGAGTTATCAGATTAATATATATATATAGTAAGATACGGACAGAGATATATAAATAAAAAGAATAGATAAGTAATAGATAATATTCGATAATATTAGAGATAGATAATAGTATAATATGATATATAGTAATGAGATAGTATATATAATAGAACTAGAGTGATATATTATATATAATGATAGAGATATATTATATCACGACCATTAGGGGGCTCGAGCGACGGGGAACAGAGACAGAGGGGCGGGGCGTTTTCCTACCCCGTAGGGGAGGGCGGCGAGGAACCCACCGCGACACCCCAAATACCAAAGAGCGGGGTCGGAGAACCCCCCGGAGGGGGGAAGTAGTTCCTACCTTATCGTTCCCAGGAAGCGAGAGACCCCGACTCCTGCCATCGGGGCGGGTTACCCTTTGGGGTCCCCATTAGTTTTAAAAAAAAAAAGGAATTTTTTTTACCATAATGGGGTACCCAAAGGTAGACCGCCCCAGATGTTTCAGGAGTTCGGGGTCTCTCGCCTTCCGGGAAACTACGGGGGGGACTATTCCCCTCCTCCGGGGAGAGTCCCCGGACCCCCGCTTTTGAGATATTTGGGTGTCCGGGGTTTCCTCGCCCTCCCCTACGGGTTATAGGAAAATTGTTCCCCCCATCTGTTCCCCGTCGGCTCGAGCCTCTTAAATGGTCTCCCATATAATATAGGAAAAAATAAACACCCGCAACCATAATACATAATAAGATATAAGAAGATATAGTGAAGTAATATATATATATATATATGAATAGATAGTATATATATTATTAGTATATTATAATATTAAAATAATAATATATATATATTATATATAGATATTATATATATAGTACCCATACTGGGGCTGAAAGGATTATATAGTATAACGATATATACTTATGAGAATAGAAGGATATAGTAATTAGGATATATAGATAATATTATATAATAGATTATATATAATCTGAATATATATATATATATACCATTAGATATTATATATATATAGGCCCCATATATATCAGTAAATAGATATAGATATAAATATAGAGGACTATAATAATATATTATATATATATATATAATATAATTATATATATATAGATATATTATATATATAATATATAATATACGATAATAGTATATATAGATATATATGATATATATATTATATAATATAGATTATATAATATTATATAGCAATATACAAATGATGAGAATATATACTATATAATATATATATACTTATATATATAAAATATATTTTTAGATAATTTTACTAGTAATTATTATTAATTAGTAATATAGATTACTATATATATAAATTAGTAAATCAATATTTTCATTGTTGTGAAATGTTGTGCATTAATGATCAAGCACATTGCCTTTCAAAAAAGACAACCTTATCTTCTTTATAGAGCTACTGCGAAAATAGATAATTTAAAATTCTTTTCAATTAAATATTACTAAAGCAGTATTAGATTTTGTTGTCATCTTCAACATGGTCTCAGTTTCTAGTGTACAATAGTTACAGTTTGTTCTCTATGTGAGAAATACTTTAAACTCTTTTCTTTTCTACTTTGATTAAAGGTGCAAGTATTTAAATAAATTTCATTTACACACTCGTATTTCAGAATTCCCTATTTAAACGCAAATCTAATAAAACATAAAGAAAGGAGTTACATTCATTTATGGGATCGCATGGGTCCAATATATGACCCACTAGAAAAGTAAAATATTTTTTTTCTTATAGAGGTACTAGATTATTAGATATATTATATAATATATATAGATAATATATATAATATATAGGAATTATATATTATATATATATATATATATATATGATATAATATAATATATATAGATGATGATATTATATATGAAATAGAAGATATAGATATTATTTATGACAGATTAATATATATTAGAAAAACACTGGCAACGTT
>JABUQX010089624.1:17500-41609 GCA_015478945.1 Trachelipus rathkii | reverse complement strand
AAATATCTCCCAGTCTGATTTTAATTATTAGACCTTTAGCAATAGCTTTTGATAAGTCCACAATATGGCTTGATGATGAATGAATTGCAAGTGTGGATATGGTGGATGTGTAGCCATAGTTTGGATTAAGTAGTGGTTGTGAAATAGAAGGCATCGTGTACTACTAAATGCAAAAGTCACATGGGAACGAGTAAGAGTGGTGTCCCACAGGTTCCAGTGCTGGGGCAACTATTGTTCTCTCACAAAAGTTATCTAAAATGATTAGACCAGGGACTTAAATGCTAAGGTTTCTAAGTTTTGCTGATGATACCAAGTGGCCACCTTAGGAATGAGTGAAGGTGTTAAGCCAAATGAATCTTGATAAACTTCTTTGTGGTGGGTCAGACAAGTGGCAATGAATTTTTCATAGTAATCAAGTGTAAGGTCTCCTAGGTTAACTCAAATAAAAGGTTCTACATACACAGAATGAATGGGATGGCTTGAGTCGTGGACCAGTCTCTCTTCTCGCAATCATACGATTATACTCGTTCTGATTATATCATAGCTAATCTCTTGCAATCAAAGTAGCTAAATCCCATCTGTTTGGAAGCTAGAAATAACTAATAGATGCCGGGTACTCAATAATTCCATCTGTTTTCTAAGAGAAGGAAGTATTCTAAGTAACCCTTATAGCTGTTAGGCAATATAGAGTATTCGTGCACCAAGTTTGGGCCATTCACTTAAAGGAAACACTAGTCTATCTAGAAGAGTGCAAATCCCGTAGAGCAATCTCAAAGATCTTACTTCTCGGTTCTTCGTCGCGTAAGTGCGCCTACGGAGACGGCAATGAAGGTCTCGTTTTAGAACTCCTTTTATCTATAGTAGAAATGAGCGTGAATTTCTCACAAATTTGAATTATCAATTCACATACCAAAATAATTTATTATCACAATTTAATACCAATTTAGTAAATTTAATACTTTTTCATTTATCTTCAATCTTCAATACGTCTGGCAAGGACACCATTTGGATAATAACATTGGAGAATATATTAGAAGAAAAGCATGCTCATCGTATTGATATAGAATAGTATTATATAATATCAGTGACATAGGGATTGTATAAATTTTGAATGATTTGTCACACATAGGATGAATTGTTGATACTATTAATATATGTACTGACTCAATTGCAGACATTAAGAAAAGGGTTGATTAGGTAATTAGTGGATGTTGGGTATCACAAAGTATAGCATTACAGACGAGCCAAATTGCTGGTTTAGTTAAGTATGTTTAGTAAATGTTTATGCTTGCAGTGTGATCCAATAACTTAGTTATATTGTAAGTGAGCATTGGAATTAGTTATGGGTAACAGTACAATTTTATTATTTTGACTTATACCAATTGGTGATTTTGTTACATAGAAAATATCGAGCAAGCACTCTAGGTGCTTTGGTTGTGACGTGCGGGACGAGCATTGTTTGTTCACGTTGGTTCACTCTGTATCAGTGCTCTGAAGAGCGCCCATTGTGGCGTCTTACTGTCCCTATATTTCTTTATTTTCTTATGTTCTGTTTTCTTAACAAATTTAATGGATGGTGTCCTCTATGATTCTGAACGGGCCATGAGTATGTCCTTTTCGCCTTCTTTTCTTTCAACTCCCACCTCTTACAACTCTTTTTTCACTAATTACAGCCCAGTTGATGCGTATTACGTAACTTAGAATGAAAGCAGTCCATGTACCTCCTTGATTCACTGGCTGACTCCTCAGACTGATTGTTCTTTTCTTTCCTCCCTATAGGGATTGGCTAATACATTCTTTTGTCAATTCAAGGGTGTTCACGTCACTTGTTTCTCCTCCTCATACATCCAATCCCTCCAAATTATTTTTGCGCGCATGTTGCATCTAAACCATCTGAACGAATCTTTTTTGTAGCTTGCATGCAATAAATTTAATATTCGCCATTGCATCCATACACGCATCATATATCCTCATTACTAATTCGCGCTGTATGCCTTGTGCACAAATACCACGTGGATTGCCATAGTGTTCTTTTTGGAATTGTGACAATCTCGCTCCAAAAATCACACCAAATTTCCTCATAAATCTCTTTAACTCAACCATTGCATTCCATTATTTTTTGGAAAGTATCTTCTCTTGGACATTGAAGGTTTCATCGTACAGGTAACTGTAATTGTTAACGGCCTGGAAAGGATACAATCACATGGGATTGTATGTTAATATTGGAGGATGATGGTTCCATTGTACCTCTAGACAACTGATCATTTGAGTAAACCTAAATCTTGTTTATTTTCCTTATTGTATCGATGGTGTTGCGGTGTCTCACTTTAAGAGTTAACGTTCATTCACGCAGTATGTAAATAAATGTTTCCACATAATGAATTTACCATATTCGGGTTCTGTCGACACCGATTACTTCTGGGTGATGAGTATATTTATAAATACTTCTGATGTTTATTTTACTCTAAAAGCCTTCAAGTCTGAGGTTCCTGAACCGTACCAAGTTATTATCAATATCTGTCATAAACACTAACCGAGATTTCTATCGCTCACTCTACACTTCTATATGGGTCCCAGTTAAATGTTAGTTGGAAAACTGTTATCAAAACCCAATTAATTCTTGTTTGTGGGATGTTGGCTGGGTGCTGGGGCTAAAATTCATTTCTCTTCCAACATAAAAAATTATGACTCCTTTTCCAAAAATATCACTATCGGAGCGGAGGAGGCTATCATTCTTAAGATCGTATTACTTTTTCCTCTTTAATGCACTAATCTGTAATTATGCCTACTTCCAAATTCCTCAATAAAACCACTATATTTCATGGAAAACTCTTCCACACAGCAATATTACATCTTATAACCAATAAATTGAGTCATTTATATTTTGTTAACCATTAAAGTCACCACAATTTCCTCACTATGTATTATTTACAGAGTTACTCTCATCCATTTTATTGGTGCTGCTTCCTTCACTATCTCTGGTTTCTCTATTATATTTTTTTCTTTATTATCAATTATTATTATTTAAAAAAAACTATTTTTCCTTTTACTTTTCACTATTTCTTTCCCTAATACTACATCATACCATCAATCGTATTTATTACACTTGGTTTTCCACAATTAATAATGGCAACACACTGTCCAAAGCATCCTACAAACACAATTGATTTCAAAAAACTATGGGGTTTGAATTTACCTACAGTAAAAAAAAAAGAAAAAGCCCAATATAACTGAGTAATTGAATCAATATTAAGGTTTACTTTTCACAATCCACACTACCACCACTCTATACTACCTACTATCCAACTGATGAAGGCGCTGGTTTCCTAAATAAAATACCTCTCTAAAATCCTTTATGCACTAATCATCTTCTTCTGTAGCCGCCATTTCCTACCTCAAAACTGCATATACAATTCAATCTTCTCGTATGGTTGCGCACGGTTGTCTTTTAACATTCTTCTTCAGCCACTTCCCATAATAATGTTAAGTGTAAACCTTGAGTTTCGATTCACTTTATGAAACTATTCCGTACCCGCATCTTCTAATATATCACTCTTGTTCATTACTTATTAAACATTTTACCAAAAAACTGCGTCCCTCTTCACATTGTGCACAGAAGAAAACACACTCTAAAAGAGGAGCGCACATACACCTTATGGGCGTTACATTAACTTTAACAAACACAAAGCGCAAACTAATTATTGAAGAAAAAGTCTTATTTTTGCAATTACCCTTGAGTATAAACCAAATGAAAGGTCTCTACATAGGCTCTCTAACAATACACAATATTCTGGTTAATAGAAGGTATTTAATAAGTATGATTTATTTTTAATTTTTTATCTTAATTATTAACAAGCTTACCCCATACTAAAACACATTTGGCTACAAGAATTGCCTAAAATAGCTTCCTTTTTGGCTCTGCTAACTTAGTAAGTTAAATTTGAGAGAGATAATATATACTAACTAGAATAATATATTATTATATATATATATATTATATATATATAAATATAATATATATATAAATATATAATATGGAATTAGGTATTATATATATATATATATAATTTTCTATTAAATTTGTATCTTCTTGTTAAAGGCGGTATAGTATATTTGCTATATGTATTGTCTTATTTAAATAGACTTAACTAGTCAAACTAGTTGGTCTTTATATTTATTTGACATATAGCTGGACACTTGATAAAGGTATAATATAATAGCTATTATATCACTAACCATAAATCGTTAATTAGTATAATTATATATAATAGGATATATTTATATAAGTAATATATAAAAATTAACTAAATGTACATTTAAATAAAAATTATTAAGTTTGCTATAGTTAATTATTGTGTCACGCAATAAAAATTAGGGCCGAACTAAATCCATGCTTTTAATCTAACTTATCTTCAATCCTTAAATTTTTCTTTTGAATTTTACCAATTGGGAATACCTGGATTTACCCTAAAAAATTTTTTGCCCGGATACCCCGCATACTCCTTTTTTAATAATTGCCTGAGGGATACTGTTGAATCCACTATTACATTTGGGCTTTGTATATATTTTAATATATAAAACAATATTTTTTTCATACGTTTATTTTATATTATGTAACAAATATTTTATTATATAATATTATTTTCCAAATCTAAACACTATGCTATAAATCGTTATATAATTTAGCATATTTTTTATAAAATTATATATTTTGGAAAAGGGAGCTAAGATATTCAAGCTTAACTCAACCTACAATTAAGGATGTATTCTAACTTATACTAATAATAAGAAAATATATAACTGAGAGTCTACTATGAGTCATATACCCTCTAGTGCTATTATATTATATTATATAATAACCATAGATTTTAGTTAGGTTAGGTTAAACTAGAAAATAATAATAATAATCTCTATATAACCTTATGATATTATATATACTAGTTACTCAGTATACATTATTATAGCATCAGTACCGGTTAACTGTTTATTAATTATTAGGCTGACTCATAATTTCGGGTTTCAATGGTAGTGATATTTGGGATTTCCTATTATCATATCCACGTTTTATTAATAAATCTAAATATATGATTATTTTTTACTAAAAAATTATAATATACTAAATAATAATATATTAATAATAATATATATAATATATATATTACAAGTATAATATTAATATTTAATTATATTATATCTGATTTATAATTATATCTATTTTATATATACGTTGTATATATATTAATATGAATTATATTATAAATATATATAACATTATTATATAATATATAATAATAGTAATATTTAAATTTAATTAATACATTATAATTATACTATTACTATAATATATAATATATATTAGTCAATACTTATCTCACCTGAATAATATAGCCAAATCTCTTTTATCGTCGCTCTCTATTTTTACCCTCTACTACTACTGGTACAAATTACTGTCAATCCCTCCTCAGCTTACCTCCTCCCTAGCGTTCCTATATATATTGATCACTGTATTATAAATTACTGAGATCGGGTTTCAAATATATGGGCTTTAGAGAATCTAATGAAAACGTTAATATAATATATATATATTTATATATATATAGAAGCGTGAGTTGCCACCTAATCATTCCTTACCCGAGTTTTTAGGGGAATTTGCTTAACGTTCAGACCCGCCCGTTCAAAATATCAGTAAATTCTCTATCTTCAATACTAAGACATATTTCTTCCTCAAGTGTGTTGATAGCTCTAACGACATGTCCAATCAATAGAGTACATAACACAGAAAGCCTAGCCACTTACTGATCCTTTAAAAAACTATCGCCCTTACTAAACTTCTCAACTTATGATTCTATAATAAAAAATCTTTGAAACCACTATCTCTAAATAACTCATCATCATTTATCTATAATGGCATATCTGGGAAATCTCATTTCATCTTATCTTCCACGGATCACTATAAGTCGTATAATTGACTTATTTTCGGTGATTCAAACAGGTCTAACTAGGCGATTATTACTTCCTATTTAACCTATTTTAGTGATTTTCCGCCTATAAGGAATTAATTGAATGACTATTGCCAGTGGTGGCGCTTGACATCTCCATAAAACTATGACCGGTATAGTATTATGAGTCATACGCGTCATTAGTGTCATAGATCCCCTCCTTTGGTTTTCACTTCACTTACTCTTGCTTACTTATTGTCTAGTCTTATCTCTATTTCTAAAGTCGCTCAATATCAGTTTACGGTATCTAGTAATATGAATTAGGAGCGATCTATTTTTTATCTGTCAATAGTGCTACTCAGGGTGTATTCTGGTCTATTTCCCACTTATTTCCTACTTTTTTCATTTAATGAAATCTCTCAAACCTGACTATCAATCTTAACTCAATCAACTCAACAGCATCGATGAGCTCGAACCTTCATTATATCTTTCAACATCATTTTCAAATTGCGTCACTCACTCTTTTCTTCTGCATTGCATCTTATCGTTATATATATATATGATACGAATTCTTATTCTCGCTTAAGTTACTTGAGATAGAATTATTAAATTACCATCACTTCTACATAATATCTATCCTCTATACGTAAAACACCTATTAACTTATATTCCTATCTCTTTCTAACGGTCCCTCACGATCTCTCCTGTTGACATATTTAATTAAATACCATCTACTTGGGCCCTTGACCATAAACAAAAAAGAATGTCTTTGAGTAAATCACTCTATACAATACATCAATCAAGACGGTTATGCTAGGGCATGCTCAAAGAAATATTGAGGGTTCTGCTAGACCCTATATGAGAAAGACTTTTTTTTTTCCTCTTCTCAGTTACTTACCAGCTATAACATACATAATTCCATTATATACCGCCCTATGATAATGAGTATGTATTTGAATAGCTATTGTGGGGCTGCTGTGTTAATCAATTACCGGCTGATTATATTATGGAATTATAAGGAGTTCGAGATCAATAAGTGAAAAAACCACTGTACCAATGATATTACTTTCACTATAGCTATCCCTTGAGAAACTCTTATCTTTGACTCAGCAAAGATGTCTGAGGTAGCGTTATCCTCTTTTCCTATTAAGCTACGACCTAGTCTTTAGCATTCTTCTTACGATTTTTTATGTACTCAGAAAGTAGTTGGGGGTACTACGACAACATTAGATGTGGTGGAATTGCGCAGAAAATTTTTCGACAATTGCCAATTCAATTTCAGCTTTCTTCTCACAAAATAATTTTTCCTGTGAACACGTCACAGAGGACTAACGCCCATCGTCACCTGGATTAGGTCATGCGTCGACTCTTCGTCCATGTTTTACACTTCTTCTCAAACGTGCTGAAACTGTTCTTTACAATTGGTGTTTGGGTTCGAAACATGGTTGAAAGGTAGCTATTGATATAGTAAGGCATTTTTGTAATTATTGGGGAAAAAATAAGGAATGTCCGGTCTGTTTGCCGGACTTTCCATGCACTCACCTACCTTTACCGTTGCCACTCATCGTAAGGGTTGCTGTTTCCTTGGCCAACACTGAATTTTACCGATAGAAGGTTAGGATTTGGGTAGCGGGGTCTCTCCCTTCTCTTTGCACACCTCTTGTCCTGTGGAATCTCGTCGTATCCCATGTCTCCTGTGTTTTCGCCTGTCTTGCAATTACAATCCCTACCTTTTTCATCAGTGCAGAAATTACAAGAGTGCGTTACATACGGGGTGCAAGGTGGATGAATCTTGGTCGAGTGGCCACCCCGCCCCAACTCTTTAACGTCCTAACCTTCCTGGTCTCGTTCGTAGCATGTGATAATGAGAAGCACGTATATTTTAACTAAAATACTTAATCTAATTGAGATTTTAATTCATTTTACAAAATTTAACTATTAATACGTATACAAATATTATAGGTAGGATATCATATTAAACTACATGCGTGTTTTCCGGTTTTTCATGCAAAGCTTCCGAGAAAAGGAAAAAAAAAATGTGAACGCTACCCGGAGGAGAGATATTAGAGGCGATTTTGTATTTACTTAGATCGCACACACCGTTCTAGGCTGACCAATATACTCTTGCTACAGAGAGGCTAGACATTAACCTGCCATCAAATCCGTACGGATCTTCCTAATTACTTCTGATATTATTAACTTATTGATAAGAATAACTTTTGATGCCCGTGAAACGAGAATCCGGTGAGTAAATTTCTCAGAGTTTGCATCTATGATTTATTAGATCATACAATCCTACGTTAATTAAATTAGCTTCTATCCTCCATAACGATCCCGGAAGGGAACTTAAGCCCTTTTATGTCTTCCCCTTTGAAGGGGATTCGATGTGCTAACCGTGCCCCTTCTGGGACGGGGGCATTGAATAACCCACCGTTTCTTGACCAAACTTGGTAGAGTCCAAGGGCTAAGTTATTAGAGCAAGGCGTGCTCATAGGAGATTTACTATTTTGCAATGCATATATCTTCTTTTACTCTAGATCCCACCATTAAAATCACGCTTTCAATTCCGAGTTTTATACCTACCATTATTCACACTACTACACTATCGTAAGGTAGAGTAATTGAGTAGTTGGTTAATACCCCATTTTTCATCTGATTCATGTTAACCTTCCTACCATTACACTACGTGGTTGCTTACTTCTCACACAACAGTGCTCCCAAAATGTTAAAAAACAAAAGGTAAGCACATAAGCGCGAAAAGCTGCGCTCGGTTCGTTAAGTACAACACCAGATTTCTTTGCACATGATAGTAATAAAAAAAGTGGATGAAATTTTAGTCTGAATGAGGTCTTAGGGGCTCAAGACCAGATGAGATAAACATCAGCAGAAATGGGTCCACGTAAAGATTAAAAAAGGCAAAAAAAAACTGGCCGTCAAAGAATGAGGTTGAATCACAAGGTAAACCTGGTCCTTTTCACCAGTTTACAATTTTATGTAAAAAGACGAGTGGAGAGAGATGAATTTAACTGAAATGAGCAAAACATTAGGTTGGGTTAGGTGCTTATTCTTTATTTTATGTCAAGCAAGGCTTTGGTCAAGAGACCCCGTTTTAACCGCCTTGACGGACATATTCTGATGTTATCATTCTTCTCGCCTTTACCGTCAACACCTTGCCCGGCGAGCATCTGCCAAGGGACAACCGGCAAGGTTCCTTTCATAGACCTCTTTGTTGGTGATATATAGTTGGATATAAGTTTCTAGTGCCTGGCAGTCTGCCACTCGCACCGTCACAATTTATGAGCGTTTAACCGATAGCCCTCTAATAGGAACTGTCTTCTCTTGAGGAGATTGTCTTGTTATGATGGAATCGATTCCTCGATAACACTTAATACCCTGAACAAACCTAACTCCAATAGGATGTTCTCCATATGTGGCTTACCCTTAATTTACGCTTGTACATTTCAATGATTCTTCACTTTCCAGAGTTAGCAAACATAAAATAAAACTTCCAGGGGCAAGTTTCTTGATGTTTTTAAGTAACAACAATTCAGTGGCAGGTCTTCATTGTGAGGATATTCGAAGGAAAACGCGACCCCCATGAGCTTGTATGAAGTACAGCCGCCATCATGTTACACAATTATAAATGTGCCGATGGCATTACACCGACTATGTACCGGAGAAGATCACACCAAAACTTACCGCACAGTAAGATGGGCGTAGCCTTCGAGAGGAGATGGTACACACTTGGACACTATTCATTTCCGAGACTTTCAATGCTTTGTCATCCAGCCAAAGAACATTAAGGGGGCTGTAAGCACACTGGGACTAGAAAGATCTCTCCAACACGCACAATCCTAATATCTCTCCAAAGAAATTGCCTTCAGAGCATTTGAGTCTAATAATGCCTTTTAAGACTATGACATAAGATACGAACAAAACACTCTAGGTACACCCTTCTCTTATAGGAGAAAGACATGGACACACATCATAACATTAAAATTGCTTAACGATTGAGATCACAACCCCATCAACGGAGCCACTTCTTTTAGGGCTATGGGAGACGTAGGGACAATGAGACTATTTCCGAGGCGATCTTCTCTGGTGTGCGGTCCACAAATGGGGGAAACGCGACTTTCATAGAAGTAGAGGCGATGATCTGTGTTGGTTTGCAAACCAACCTGGAGGTGAGGATTCTTGTGGATGGGGTTGTCGATGCACTTACATGATGAAAAAGAAAATAGAAAAGAGAGAAAAAAACATCGGGGTTTATGATATTAGCAACAATAATTGGGGTCCAACACTGTAATGGGAGTTAATCGGAGTTTCAAAGAAATTAGATTTAAGCTGAGGCCTACAACGGCGAACGTGTTCTCAGATTGTTTAGACACACACTAGGAAAGGCCGAGATGAAACTACTGTTACTCCACAGTCGCACTAGCCAGGTGGAAGTCTGAATGGTCGAGAAAATAGCCACGCTCGATATGGAGAGTTAAACATATATGTACTTTTCGGTAAGCATCTCAATCCGTTAAGTAACTCGTTGCCACTACGACGATAAGCCACCAGGGAAACCGGGAAACGGCAAACTGCAGCATTTACTCCGTTTTGTCGAAGCACCAAATGCAAAATCAAAAAACGTCTATTATTAATCATAACCAGTGGGTAGATAGGATACGGAAATTACTAAGAACCAAATTGCGATTATATATTATTAAATATATATCTATTCATAAAAATAGGGCAATCGTATATAGAGGTATATCTTATATATATAGTATATGTGCAGAGTAGCACAGGTAGTTTCATAAATATCTTATAACAGGCTGCAAATAAACAAATATATTAAAGAGAAGGAGAGCGAAACTAGGTGATTCTTTGGGTAAAGGGCGCGGTTACGGTGGCAATTAGGGGGATACACATTATAAGCCTGTCAGAACCACCACAAGGAGGGAAGACCCACCTCCACCAGATTTCTAACTTATAGTACACTACCACCTGACTCTGAGTGCAGAAAAAAAGTCTCTGGTAGAGGTCTCGAATGGTATTGAACATGAACCCTCACGAGTCCGACCTCACACCCAACTCTAACCGAGCGATCAAATATCCGGTATATATTCATGCTATTAAGTCCAAAGATATACGCCGAGGCAACCGTCCTTAGACATATACGGTAAGTAACTTATATAGCCTTCCTTGGATAAAACTTCTCCATACCCCTCTAGTTAAGTAAGAAGTTCTGTTATAATATTAAAACAAACGAGTACGGGTTCTCCATATTATCAGCGTGAACCAGAAAATAAGTTCCTCTGGTGAGTAAGGGACGTGCCTTGGGGTACACGACCCATTCCGGAAATGTCTTATTCATACTCCGGGGACCTAAGGATAGGTTTCGTGAGATATTGGTCAGATGAGGGTTCATTGTTTGTAGACAGCCTAGGGGATATCCACGTATCAATATACAAGCTGATAATAGCATTACAGCAGCGCAGCAGCTCTATCCAGAAAGATTGGTACTCCTGTGAAATTTTAAATTGCTACACATTAAACAGGTGCAGGGTTATGTCGGGCTCCTACTCTATATTTTACTTTCGACTTCTAACTCAAATAACCATGGACCTGTAAGGAATCTAGTTATACAGATTCAGTGGACATACTTCTCTATTTCTACTAATAAACTGGAAGCTCATACTTGAACTCAGCTCACAAGATGTTACGATGCAAAAAATGTAATTATACTTCACATTCCAAATACGAATTTACAACAAATCTTCTCATAGACAGTGATAGCACTTTGGTGGCCCTCGGCTTGACTGTTCAGTGACATATTTTTGTGAACTCTGCACTTATTTTATGAGTTTTATCGTAGAGAGCACTGCGTACGTTGGGTACCCTGTACTCGGGTTTACTTCGGAGGTATGTACTTGGAGAGGTATTGGGGTCGGCGGTATGCCAGGTATTTTGGGCATTTTAAACCTTGCTTAATCAATTGTATTTCTCTTCCGTTTTACTCTCGTCCCAATTCTTCCGCTACCGTAATTATCAATATATTCTTGTTTATGAAATATAATTCCGTTAAAATGTGCTAAGAGATAGATTAACCCTGTCCGCTTGATGTTAAATCGTGCATTTGTCTTAGTACCCCGATGACCCATACTTCGTTATATTCAAATAATTTATATAATTAATACTCACTATTAATATATATTTCTCATTACATGTGATTGGAACTTAAAGCTAATTTTAACGTTAAAAGTAATGTCGGTAACAATGACACCTGAGACTTATAGTGCACATGTTCAAACCTTTTCGGAAGAAATGAAGAACGCCGCTTGATATCCTAATTTTCTAACTCTATTACTAAATTAGCCTATAGCTATGCTTATATTCTCATAATTTCTCGAATGAGGTCTTAGGGTTTGCGTGAGGGCAGAACCTAAGGCGATAACTTTGATAACCGTTACCGTATCTCCTTCTCACCACTCCTCACTACAACTTCTTAAACCACCATAAAATGCTTAATTCTTACTCGTTGGAAAATTCCATTTATTGGTCATTCTCCCCAATTTCATTTGGTCTCTTTCGAAGTTCTTTTTCACTTTGAAGATCTAGTCAAATACATGAATAAATCGCTTGGTAATTTTAGGTGAAGCATGTGGGCTTTCCGGATCGATTTGCTAACAACTTATACAGCTCGGTATCTGAGCGATATGTTAATGTCGTTAACTTTCATTCAAATTCGTTAAAAGCCCCACCTTGGGAAGAAGTTCTCCATTGCCTTGGCCATTATCAATTTAATCCGGACGATCTATTTATTCGCCTTGGTCTCCTCTCCGCTCTATTAGGCACACTTTCCACACGGGAGACCAATAATGGCAGTGTATTCTGGCGCTATGTTAAAACATTCATTTGCACCAGGGAGCCATTATTATCAACAAAACGTGTCTCACATAAGCATTTGCCCCCGGGTTTGGTACCATGAATAACACGTAGATTACGAATATTCACTGAGACTTTTCAAAACCAAATCCACCAAGATTTGTCGTTCTCCCCCTTCAGACTTATGGGTCTAATCTACCCGCGCGCTTTGTTTCTGCATATAGTTTTTTGCCTCGATCCCTTCTAGATACGTTCTACAAAATCTTGGTCTTCTCAGGATTAGTAACAAAGTTCTCTATCAGGGAAACTTGGGAACCTGGAGGGAATGTTGAAATTGTGACGGACAGTAGAAGTGGAGGCTTGAGTGATCGTCCAATGTACCATTCTTCATCTGGCCTTATAGATCTGTCTAGTCAGTAATAATACATCTTCCCAAATCCATAGTTGAAGTGGTCATCGTTATCACCAATATTTCAAGTCCGGAGTTCAACTGATCCTTATCAACATACCTCTGAACCATACCACTTTTTCCAACCCTTATGGTATTCCTGGGCGTACTTAAACAAACGTCCTTAATATACTCATGATCACCTAATTGAGATATCGGGTTTGACTCTAGGTTACGCTGTACCTAACATTGCCAAGGGAAACTCGAGTAGACACAGTTCCCCGATCGCTATAATTTAACCTTTGCGCCCTCACAAGAGAAAAATTATTCTGTCACATCTCATATTAATGGCCAGGACGTAATAATGACTTTGCTCATTACTTATTTTCTTGCGTAATATACTATCATCTATATATTAATTCCATTTACCTTACAACTCATATTTCATATAATTACTAGCTCTATTATAATATATTACTTATACCCTATTATAGGCTATATATACTATTTTATACTTAAGCTAGACTGTGAAGGCCATATACTCTTTAAATATATTTATCCGACTATGATTCTATTCTGCTAGTTTAATAGGAGTAGGTACGGATATTAAGAATTATCTAAGAACCCCCCGAAAATTTTTTTGTTCCACTGGTACGGATTTCGCTTGGAGATATAGTACGTTATCTGAAGACTTCTGATTTGAATAATTATCTAAATATCTTTTTATAAAATAACCATATATCTAAAACATTCTACAGTAACATGATAATACGTCGCCATCTCTTAAATTACAAGCATACCTAATTTTCTAACTTTCCCTATCTCTTTCAGTACGTTTACTACCCTATCTATCGTCTACTATCCTACGTATGAATCAAATTAACTATAAATCATACATATTATACCACCATCTTTTTTTTCAAAGACCCTTGCGGGGTTAGTAGCCTACCACTGATCAAAACGAAAAGGAATAAAAAGTATGATGTCATTACCAGGAAACCTCACTATACACAACGGTTTTTGCTAGGCGCGTGCCTCCAGTTCGAAAAGGCGCACAGATAAAAATCTGCCTTGTGAGTAGCCACTTTATGGGACTGCTCCGGCCTTAGATAAGTCACTATAAGGTTCACACCTGCGAGGGAGCTACTTGTCTTCTGACGGGACCTTCTATGGGTTCCTCAGTTCCGTGTGAGCGAGATCTGTGGGTTCATTTGGACTTCGAGGTCACAGACTCATAAATCACCACACACTATAAACAAAAACCGGCGTCGTGCGATCCATTTTGACCTATTCACTCACGCCTCTCGTTTCATCGGCCGCCGTAGGTAACCCAACTCGCTACATTTTCTTCATCTCACTGAAATACATTCTTTGAGTAAGACTCCGAAAAATCACTGGTCTTCGTTTCTCATACACAGACCAGCTACGTTGCTTCTCGAGACACAACTTACTCATAATCATTCCACTCTCTACCAACCACCTACATCTCATTTTTTCCACATGACAAGACCATTCTAAACATACTTTTTCATTTATTCTTCCCATTTATCCCTTTTTCACACAAACTAAACAACTCTGTAATACGTTTCATGCTCCTCATTTATCAAAATTTTCTTCCACCATCACAGCCCCTAAGATTGTCATCTCGACAAATTGTACCTTAGATCTATACCTCTATTGCGCAACCATACTCTACTACATACATTAACACAGGTACAACTTACCATCACGCAAGACAATAGCGCACACTTACGACTTAGTTTCTTTACATCCATCAAGGATTTAATTGCACCAACCTCCTTCCTGCAATTCACAGCTTACCTAATACACCGGGCATCATCGTCTTTCGGTCACCAACATTATATATATCTAATATTTAAAACTCAGTCCTGTGTCAGCTGCTCATCATAGCTACACCACTAATCTGACTCATCTACGCGAAGGACTGTCCTTCTACTCGTGAGTACCTTACTCTATTCTAGTCTAGCTATCAAACCGCGCATCCTGTAGCACTCGACTCTCGGCTTTCTCATAAATTCTTCAACAATAATTCCTCTCTAATATTCTCATTACGAGAGTTGCCACTATCTCACAAAAAACCAATTATCATCGATTAAGACGGCAGTATGTTGCGAAGGATATTATCCTTACTTACGCGTACCAACTATATAAATATAACATTATCTACTAATATATATATATATATATAACCATTACTAATTTACGTAATATCGTTAGTATATACACTATAATATTATGACACCTTCGTACTGATATCTAACACGTAGGTTAGTCATACGATAGTACTGCTCAACATATTTTTTGAAAGTGCTCGAGATGTGTGGTGTTCAATGATTGAGGTGGGATTTAATGCGGAATTTACCCTAAGAGCCTCAGTAAATGTCGCTGCGGTAGGCTGGTATTACCTTTCTTCCTTACAGGGCAATCGGGGCGGTACGTGATTGGCTGTCTGAGAAATCTCTTCTTTCAATCTATCCTTGTGTTTACCTAACTGGCTTAGAATGGGGAATAAATATATTCTTTACACGTCTCACTTTGTTAAATGCCTACGCCTATCATGATGCTTTCAGTTGACTTGCGGTTTAATTTATTTTTGGGCGGACTAGTTGGTATGGACAAGAATTTATTGGTCGTTAGCAAAATTCACCGGCTGGGAAAGAGGCGTGAATAGCCCGATCTACCTGATATGGGCGTGGAGAATAAGCTTGGTCCTCTGTTGGGATAGGTGGTATGCAGATCTGTTAGATAAATCATTAAAGAGGATAAAATATAAAAATGAAATAACGAGAAAAAAAACAAAAAAAACAAAAGGGAGCGAAAACAAATTATAGAGAAGTGAGTTATGTATTGAGGGTTCGTGAATTTAGGGGAAGTGACTAGCGGCGATATCTAATCCGGAGATGATATCATTATGAGGAATCAATGGCGCCAGGCTACAGTAGCACGGTGGTGTAGTAAGTCCAAGGCAGACTAATACGTTCAAGATGTGAGCAAAAATAACAAACGTATGGGATAAGTAGAAGGCGTAGTCATTGGGTGATGCTAATACGAATAATAGGAATTTACGTGTACGGTGATTACTCCTAGAGTATAGTGAGATGGCGTGAAAAGACCAGGAAATTGGTATGTCTCCATTGGCAATTCCCAACTCCTGTAATGATGGAGGAGGTTAAACAGAATTGGACGTGCGGTGAACAGGAATAGAGTAGTAATGAGCTCTATATAGAGAAGAGAAGTAGAGGATTTCCTATTAATATGAGGATGATTTGGGTGTTTTATACGAATACTGAAGCCGAAAATTTGGAAAGAGAGATTCTATATGAGTGGACGAGGAACTCGAGAGAGTTGTGAGTGTTGTATCAGATACAAAGAAAAAAGAGTGATAACGAAGAGTAGATAAGTAGTATAGGGTTATGGTTTGTCGATGTTGTCATCACCAGACGACCAGTGAAAATGTAGCTTCCTGACACAATATGGTAGAGAGCAGCGTGATAACGATGCCTTTGAACACGAGATGAAGCACTGAGGATAATAATGTTGAATAAAAAGGGAGCGGAGCGATTATTGCACCAGGTAGTGCCTAGTACAGGAAAATTGTGTAATAGACGGATGAAGGGCTGCGCCCAGGGTATTAATATGTCCGTCTGGTCAGGATGTAACCAGGACCGAGCCGAGTCGATGGACAACTAGGGTCTATCCTGGGAGAGTCTTATGACAATATGTGATGGAGGATTATGATGCTGGTAACTCTGGATATAAATTGGTATACGCTGGAGGAGGGAGCGCAATGGGAGGATCCATGGAAGTGAAGTTATGGGCTATATGAAGAATCGAAGTACACTGAGTGGATGTGGCACTGAGATAAGATAGTAGTGGGCCGTGAGAATGGAGGAGGTAGGCGGAAACAAAAAATGATAAAAAATTGCAGAGCGAATTCGATAACTGTCAATTAAGGTCCGAGCTTTCTGGAGTCTTCGAAGATCGGATTGGGGTTGTAATAGCGAAGAGAATAAAGAGTTGAGGAAAGTACCTTTGTGAGGAATGGTTTACCGTGGAAGAAGGATAAACGATGGTAGTAGAACGAGCGATCCGGGGAATAATAAGAGTCCGGTATTTATACACTGTGGTATTATGCCCTGCAGGAGGGAATACGGTGGGAAGCCGCATATACGAGCCGCAGAAAAACAAAAGAGGAACCTGCAGATATAGTAAAACAGGACAGATGTGAGCTGGAAAGGAAGATCGAGCTGACAGATTGAGGCACTGAATGCAGAAAGGAAGGTGCCCGAGTCGAGCGACTAGGTGGGTTTGTTGAGAAGGGTTAATGGGATTAGACCGCAAGAGGGTGCCCCCAGCAAATGAACGGCCTCACAATACGGGATCCAAAGAAGGTCACGGTCGTGAGGAGGGGCAACCCTGGAGTAGGTCTACCGTGACATCTAAAGTGGATTTTCTGCTGCCGAATCACCTTATATCATAATGGGAGAATTACGGGCCAGCGAGTAAAATGAAGTACTGCGCCCATTTACTCCTTTTAGGCCATATCTGGGTGTACGATAGCTCTGTTCCTACATCAATTTTTATGTTGCCGGTAATGTTAAGTCACCACCTTTTCCTCCAGTCTTGGGAGATCAATAGGGGTGGTCGAAATGATGATGAACCGCGGAATATATGTATATTACAGTATCGTTAGCAGCTTTGATTTGACTGATGATGATGATGATATAGGGTGAATCGGAGATACGGTTAAGTCACCCAGATATAGTACGTCTTAATAATATCAACTTATATAGTAGGGTCATGCGGGCAAAATACTCCTGAAATCACTAAATATGAGTCGAAGGGATTCCCTAGTAAGATGATAAATGGAGAACATAGCTCACGGTGTCCATAATACAATACTATAATTCCTTATCTGAGTATTATAGAGCACACGCGGAGTTAAATGGCGTATGAATCCTATTGGTATGAGATTTATTACTCTATGTAACCTGTTATCCATATAAACTTATTAGTGATGTAAGATATAGAAATATAGGATGCTAGAGGACATGTCTAAAGGTTAACTTGGAACTCCCCTGGGTACTTGTGCTGATAAAATGATAAGCGGGGAAAAAGATTTGCTAGTCTGACCTAGAACCCCCGCTACTGAATTGCGTGACCACTGTCAGGGAATACCACCCATAATTCTTCTACCAGCCTGATCAATCGGGGGAGGGAGTATAGCTTCCAAACACTTCAGGTGTAGATGTAAGACAGGCTCTCTGTCAGCGGATGCTGTGGATAAAAATGGACACGATGGGGGTTGAAAAGATAATGACAGTCCCTCGTAAATGATGACATTAGCCTTCGGTGGGTGACTGTATCGACGCTTTACATTCCTACGATGTAGTCAGGATGCGAACTCTTACTTCATAGCTTCAGGGAAAATTAGCCACACGTACCAATTCTTCCACTTTTTGAATGAAAATTATGTCATTTTTTATTGGAGGCTAGATGAAACACATGAATACATTTAATTCTTTCGCCAGGCACGCCATCTCGTGACTTCTTATTTCGACGATAAAATTGTGCTAGGAAATCTTGCGCACGTCTTGGAAAAGACGATCAAAGGAAGATCAACGTAGAGCCAACCATCAACCGCTCATCATACGGATTCTCGAATCCAGGAGGAACGGGGAAAGTCACGCCAGGAGGGAGAGAGGGGTACAACCCAATTTCTGTTTGGAACAGGAGAGGTTCCGGGCTTTGCCAAAAGGGTGCCCTCCACGAAGATCGACTTATAAACCACCCTTCCACGGGTCAGATATGTTTTGCTAAAGATCCGGACAGGGGGTCAGTAACTCTCAGCGGACTGAGAGGGATCTCCCTAACCTCTGTTCAGCAGTACCACCATCAACGCCGGTAGAAACCGTTGAAGCAGATTGCAACAAGGAACATGGAAGGTCGTGGGACCGAGAGGATCCGGAGACCCAGCAATATAGGCGGGCGGATGCGGCATTCGGAAATCCGGAGGAATCACCCGGCAGCAGGAGATCGAACCCTGAACAAGAGTCTGGGGGAAGACGGTCGTCCTATCCAGACTCCATTCACAGGCACCGGGCACCTTCGTTTGCTCACACTCCGCAGCACAGGACCCCGCGGTGCAGACAGACCACTCTCCAACACCGGGAGGTTGGCACAGGGCCACCGGCGAGCCGGACGTTCGCGGATTTTTTACCGAGAACGGCAGGTGGCGAGCCTGAGTGTGCTGATCAATGTTCTGATGCCTCCCCCGCTTAAGAGAGTCAGGTATCTCGCTTATTGAGGGACTTGGAAAATAAATCATTTAATATATCATAATATAATATTATATAATATTTTTTTTTCTATTATATAATTATATAATATATAATATAATATATATATAATATATATATATATATAATATATATAGTATATAAATAAATATCACAGTATATATATATATATATTTATAATAGGTCAGCCTCCCACAACGATCAATATCCATCAATTTTAATAATAATAATAATAATAATATAATAGATAATAATAATAATAAATAATTAATAATAATAATAATAATTCTAATATGTCAATATTAATATTATATATTAATCTTAATATTATTATTATTATTATTATTATTTTTATATAATAATATAAAAATAATATATATAATAATAATAATAATAATAATAAATTAATTATTATATTATTATTAATTATTAGTATCATTATTTTAGTATTATTATTTTATTATATTATATTATATATTGTCCATATATTACATTATACATAATATTGTAAATTTTTTTGTCAACAAGGTTTATAGTGGTGTCGTACATAGGCTCATTGGGAGTCGGGAAGTCCCCGGTTGTTTCTAAACATCGCTCTGGGAGTCGGGAGGTCGGTTGTTTTTAGAAATCGACTCTGGATGGTCGGAGGTGGATCTATCCTATTTTTTCTCGGACTCCCATCCCTGATATATATAATATTATATACTATTATATTATATATTATATAATATATTATACATATATATATCTATATATATATATAATGATATATATATATATATATATATAATATATATACGGTATATATATATTATATATATATATAATATATAATTATATTATATATATATATATAATAATATATATAATATATATATTAATATATATATTAAATATATATATTATATACTATATATATATAATATATATATATTATTATATACAGTAATTATTAATTTGGCAACTGGGTTCTCTTTTAACAATTTGACAATGTATTCTCATGTATAACATAAATCCGATTGATTTTTCTAAAAATGTTTAAGAATCTGTTGAACTCAAACTATTATCAGTAATGTATTCCATAATTCTAAAAGGTTTGTTGACATACCTACCCTTTCTGAAGTCTGTCTGGGAGTCATACAATACTTGTTATCTTCTAAATTTTCTCTATATGACATTTCATTAAGTGTTCCAGAACCTTTACAACAACCAGTGATGTTAAGCTAATGGCCTATAATTTCAAATCTTCCTTACTACCTGTTTCTTAATAAACTAGTCAGAACATATGCTTTTTCCAGCTCATCTGTCCGTCACCAATGTTATAGATCGCTTAAAATATCAAATACAGTGCCTTTTGCAAATGTCGTATACTCTTTCAGATCTACCTATATATACCATCAGTGCCTGCAGCTTTACTCTGATCAATATGATTATAAACGTTTAATCATTCTTTATGCAAACCCAAATTCGTAATCCTATTTGTTACATGAAATGATCACTAACTGTCGGAGAAAAAACAAAATCTTGATAAAACACACTCATTTATACATTATAACTAAATGCTTGAAAATTTGATAAAGTTTTATTTCTGATTTTATTATAAATTTCACAATTTTAATAGGACAATTGTCCTATTACTTCACTTTTAAATTTTAAAAGTAAAAACTCTTCAGGTTCTTATCTATATTCCATTACTATCCTAGCTCAATTAAATTCTGCTTGACTATGACTGGGTAACGTTATTCTATTTTCGCTTATAATCTTAAATCATCTTCCTATTACTCACCCTTGACATTTAAAACACACCACACTAACGCTTTTCCCAATTAATATTTCCTCTTTACTCTATCAGCTTCTATTCCAGCACAACCAGGTTTTCTTTGCCCCAAGTTTTTCTTAAAAACATACTGACTGAATATTCATTAAATTTGCCTACATGTTCCCTACAAATGATAAAAAACATTGGTCTTAAAACATCTTTAAATCACCAAGTCTGACTAAGCATGTCTCGAAATTTGTAAAATCGCCATTTCGGAAATCTAAATCTTTTCCTTATTAACTGCAATTTGGGCCAGATAATACATTCATATTAAATCTAATTATATATTATGGCAAAACTAAGTCCTAAATTCTCTACTCAAATCTCTAACTTCATCACGACATACTTCATTGTTATTAAATAAAATTTTTATTTTTTTTTTTTATTATATACACACCTCTTTTGAGGGGCTCTCGGTGACTACACAACGTCCCAAACTTGGGTCAAGGCATAGCACGCATTCAACTTCCCAAGACTAACCTTATTATGCTAAGGCTTTTCGCTTCCATAGCTATCTTCTCTGTTCCAATCTTTGCAGGGATTCTTTCTACGATAAGTCACCATCGTGTTTTTTAGCCGCTCCAAGTGGACCCCACACACGACGAACTACCTCTACTCATCCGATCTGCCCACATCTTTCTGATGTACTCTAGTCTTTGGTATTTTTTTTCCTTCTCTCTTTGCGTAAGGGCCACTCTCTCATCATATCGGACTCCACCTCTATCAAATTGACATTCTATTGTCTATTTTAATAACTAGTACAAAATCCGGCTCTATTAATGACAAATATGTCTGTGGTATCAATACTCCCAAAATGGACAGGTTAATATCAACTATTGCAGGGAGGGTTGATTTAATCTCCATGGTATTGCTATCATATTGTATAATTACCAGGATCTATAGTGGATTGAATTGCATATCGGCATTGTGTTCTTCGTCATGAGTCGTTCCATCATACCCGAGAGGACCAGTCACATGCCGGATAATATATGGCACAGTCTCTCGCGCATCTAAGGGACTTCCACACATCTAGCAAATTATCGAAGACACCATCGATCAAATCCTTCAATAGATGCTATTTTGTTAACTAATTGTCATAATTGAAAGCAGGCGACGCGAAACGGCGCTTGAGTAGCGTTCCTACGAGGGGGTAATAGAGGTTTTATCGTGCGATTAGATTTTCAGTAAATCCCCTTGCTAATGTTCTTTATACGATTTTTTCGTTTATTGATAAATGGGCCTTGTTTAGTACTCTTTTTTAAAATGTTGGGGCGATGCCTGTCGGATTCCTTCCCATTCTACCACATAAGCGGCTTTGCTGTCTTTCTGTTATAATTGTTCTTATAGGATTTAGTTCTCTGTTCTTTGAGTTTTTTTCTTAGTTCCATTCACATTCTGTGTTCTTATATTTCGATGTTAAAGATTCATGGAGGTATCATATGCCTTTTTTGTTATTGAAGTGTTACAGCCTTGCAATCCATTCATTGTTCTTTAACCAATTCCAAGTTATTGCCCTTCTTATGTCCTTCTTATAATTCGTGCTACAATGGTACTACCTACATCATTTGCAATTTTTTGGGTTCTATCAATGGGATTTCCCCATACCTCCTTCATACTCTCCGAGGAATGTCATATTCTCGGCGTAACAAGCTGGGTCTTTTCTGTACCAATTATTTTGTTGTCTTGGAGGATTTCTTGTTGTTGTGCTCAGAGTATGTTATATTTCAATGCTGGGTGACGAGCTAGTCCAAATCTCCAAGCTTATACTCATGTCTCGGCATTGCCATACATTAATTGCCTTCTATTTTGTTTTTGTTGGTTTCAATTCAGTTTTGCTAATATCTTCTTCACTCTCAGAGATGTACGTCCTTTTCTTTAATTCTCTCTTGTCCTCGTTTTTTGGTTTCAGATCTTTTGTTTGGATCTCTACTGCCAAGGTATTTGTACAGATTCCTGTCTTGTTCCAAGTTCTTTGATTCCATGTACTTATCATGATGCTTTCTCCGTGTACCTTATCTTAAACCTGGTTTCATAACTATGAGAAACGCACACTTTTCTAATCAAATCCACATTCTAGCTCAAATATCCGATGAAAAATGTCACTGTCGCCACGCCGATTTATCTGTTGCTGGGCTCTCTCATCTAACTTCGGACGCTGGTCAGGACATTCAGCTTATATCGTGAATGTAAGGATGAGAGATTTCCTTTTTGTTCCGTCCCCTTTTCTTCTCTGGTCTTTTATTTAATTGTGTGCGTTCTCTCTAAGTTTGATGAAGAGTACTTGGAATGTGAGCGGCTAATAACACAGATAAAGGGGACATGGAGCTCCTCCTTCAAAAATCCACTCTTTTTTCACTTTTTTATGTTTATTTTTCAATAATCTTTATGGTTGTTATTTTTTCATCAAATTATTTTTCATCTGATTCATGTGAACTCACTTCGATCCTGATATCTTGTATTTTTATCTTATTAGTTCCCATCTATGGCCTACTTGTAGAGATGGGCTCCCAATGATTTTCTGTTCAGTTAAGGATGCTTAGTGAATGTAAATTGTTTATTAGTGAGTCGCCTCTCCGTGTGTATGTATGGATGGGTACTTAGCTATTTGGGATCATGTGCATGAAGTCCACAGCTAATTTCAAATTATTATATTGTGTTAAGGGAGATAGATCTGGGGCATAATTTGCTGGACATTATTCAAATGTAGATGGGGGGGGGATATAAAAATTTACAAGGTTGTATGATTTTTTTTTATAAATTTGTATTT
>JABUQX010089624.1:10000-12500 GCA_015478945.1 Trachelipus rathkii | reverse complement strand
TCCTGTCTCATTTCAGATCCAGACTATTCGACGTTTGAGATAAGTCCTGTGGGTGCAGTGTTTATTACTATTACTTGCAAGCGTACATGCATAGTGCAACAGCTTTAAAGACAGGGCATGCAATTATTTCGGTTATCCCACAACCACTTGTCGAAATCAGGGCTTACCACTGGCTGAGGATGTTTTTTGGAGCCTACAAGTTCCATCAAGTAGTCAACAAGATGCGCATTGTTACTCAATCTAGCCAAAGTAGTGCAACAGAAGTTAAGTATATTACAATAAAGCAGGCATGTCCAACAATAGAATTTGAAAGTGTTATAGTGAAGTGGAGGAGACTAATAGTGAATGTCAATGATTTGATGAAATATTCAAGAAATAAACAATCTTCTCTAAACACTATCAAGGATAAAATAAAAAATCATTTTCTTCGTCTCTTCGACCATTACCGCGTGCAGTGTGTTCATAATGGTATTATAGATTGAAAACGTAGATCAATGTCACAAGGGTGTCCAATGAAAAGAAATCCCTGCTATTAGGAATGGCAATTCTCTGCTTCGATCAAAACACTCAAACGCATTGACTAATAGGAAAGGCTGGACAAGATAAGAACAGAGAAAAGCATTGAACTCAGGAAAGAAAAGAACGGTTGACATTTGAAAGTTTAAGATGAGGACACAAAGATACCAGAAAATGATGTAATTCAGTTGAATTAATCAGGGCAGTGAGAGTGATGTGCTTGAAGAATCATTTTCCTTAGAATCAGAAGAAATGGAAGAATGTCACCATCAAAATAGAAACCAGTATCCTGAGTTGTGTAAAGCATTAGAGAGGACAAATGTGAGCAATAGAGATGCATGTCTCATAGTTAATGCTGCCCTCAAAGACCTCGGACTTCTGTCACCAAAAAACGTTGTTGATCCAAGTAAGTTACAACGCCAAAGAAAATACTGGAGAGACAAACAGTCAGAGGAGCATTTGCTGCAACACAGAGGTGTGGTCTGCATTGGTTTCGATGGAAAAATAGATAAAACACTTGTCGATACTGGAGGTGTGCGGTAGAAAAGTTAGAGAAGAACATTAAGTGCTAGTGTCATTTCCAGATGCATGTTACATCGATACGTTAGTCCTAACTCAGGAAGATCTCGAGATGTATTTAATGAAATTTGGTATTATTGAACGAATAAGATCTACAGAGACTTTAAGAGCAGTGATCTGCGATGGAATCCTGTGAATACGGTTTAACAGGAATGAATAATCACACTGTTTGGAGTTACAATTTTAAAAGCCATTCAATGGCTCAATGCATGTTGCATTTTTACATGAACCCACTCAGGAAATTATTTAGGTGTTGATGAAGACAACTGACCCATCGTCACATGAAGGACCTATAACCAAATCTGCTCTCATTTGATCCTCAGACCGAAAACCCATCATTAATTGTTCAACAATTCCAGGCCTGTAGTGATTTCCTGAAACAGTACGAAATCATAAGTTCTGACCAGCTTGTATTTACTAAAAAATCTGTTATTCAATTCAGCCAAGGGGTACAAAAATGCAGATCATAATTAATATTGCGTATTTGAACGCACAGCGGTGACCTTAAGCATGCAGGTGGCTAACTAAAGCTAACAGGACTGCTTCGATGTGTACGTCTTCAACAGAATCAGCATGCTGATTGATCTTGAGGCGTTGGTCACGATTAGTACTGAACTTTTATCTCCCATATGTTCTATTTCCGCTCCCTCCCTTCTGTCAATGTGCAAAAGGAATTTTCACTTTATGGTATCACAATATCAAAAACTTTCTCCTGAGGATCAGAATATCATTTCTCCAGTGCTCCTAAACAACTCCTATTTTTGTCATCCAGAAAACTTGTTGCTAGCTGGTGTTGCAGATAAACGGGAAACAATAAGAAGATTTCTCATGCAACAATCTTCAAGCAAGAAGAAAATTTCCTCCACCAGATGTTGAAGTTCGCTGCTTGATAAAAGGCAGCTTAAACGTCAATCTCACACGCCACTATCCTACATGGAACGATAGAACTGGCGGGGCAGTATCCTATTCACCCCCAGCCCTCTTCTCTGAATGATAATTGATGATGATAGTTGGCTTAGTAATCAACAAAATTCTACCTACCAAAGTATCCGTGTCATTCGGTCGATGTGAAAGAAATGTCAAAGATGTTTCCGCTGTTTCTAGTAGGGTCGTTGGTCATACTTCTCGACATGGGCAATACTACAAACCAAACATTCTCGAATCGAAATACCTTCAGTACAGATAAAATCTGATTTTCTATGAGATTTTGTACTATGCAGGTTGTTTAGCATGTAAGAATGTAAGGATATTTAAGCTATACTGTATATCTGGCTATATATATATTTTTGTTTTTAAATAAAAAGATTCCAGGTAAGTGGGTATGAAACAAATCTTGAAGAAACTTACTTTTAACACATATCAGTTTGTATCTGAAGTGAGCACCAAAATATAGTTGTTTCAAATC
>JABUQX010089624.1:0-5000 GCA_015478945.1 Trachelipus rathkii | reverse complement strand
CTTTTATTCTATTTTGTTTTGTTTCTTATTAAACATACATGTTTTTTACCATAAAAATTTTATTTATTTTGTTAATTGCTTTTAAATATTCTGTTTTACTAAAAAAATTTATTCTTTTTATGTTTATATATTAAAAAAAATTTGCATATTTACACACCTTAAAGCAGGAATCAGTAAATCAGTAAATCAAACTGCCCTCCTACCTCCTACCCTTCCCATGAATCTAATTGACTCTATGATATCTATTGTTCTATGATTCAAGTCATATTTTGTATAACATAACACAAAAACTTTTATTTATTTTGTTTTGTTTCTTTAAACATTATGTTTTTACTATAAAAATTTATTTATTTTGTTTAATTTGTTTTAAATATGAAACAAGTTTGCCTCTTTTATATTGCTCTATAACTTAAAAAATTGGCATATTTACATACCTTAAAGCAGTAATCAGTTAAATCAGTAAATCAAAACTTGTATCCAGCCACCCTCTAGCCCTCCCATGGTCTATTATCTATTGATCTATTGATCTATTGATCTATTGATTCAAGTCATATTTTGTATAACATAACACAAAGACTTTTATTTATTTTGTTTGTTTTGTTTCTTAAAACATTATGTTTTCTATAACATTTTATTTATTTTGTTTAATTTTCTTATTAAATATTTTGTTTTTACTAAAAAAATTATTTCTTTCTTATGTCCTATAACTTAACAAAAAATTTGCATAATTTACACACTTAAATCAGTAAAATCAGTAGAATCAAACTGTATCACCACCCTCCTAACCCTTCCAGATCTATGGATCTATTGATCTATTGATCATGATTCAAGTCATATTTTGTATCAACATAACACAAAATATTAATTTATTTTTGTTTTGTTTCTTTAAACATTAGTTTTTATTATAAAATTTATTTATTTTGTTTAATTTGTTTAAAATATTATGTTTTACTAAAAAATTTATATCTTTTTATGTTTATAATTAAAAAAATTTGCATATTACATACCTTAAAGCGCAGTAAATCAGATAAATCAGTAAACAGAACTGTATCAAGCCACCATCCACCCTCTACCATGATCTATTGATCTTTGATCATTGATCTATTGATTTAAGTCATACTTTTTTATAACCATAATCACAAAAACTTTTATTTATTTTGTTTTGTTTCTTTAAACATTATGTTTTTACTATAAAAATTTATTTATTTTGTTTAATTTGTTTTAAATATTTTGTTTTTACTAAAAAAATTTATTCTTTTTTATGTTTATAACTTAAAAAAATTTGCATATTACACACCTTTAAAGTGAAGATAAAATCAGATAAATCAGTTACATCAAACTTGCACTCCATACCCTCATACCTTCTGTGATCTATTGATCTATTGATCTCATGGCTCTATTGATTTAAGTCATATTTGTGGTATAACATAACACAAAAACTTTTATTTATTTTGTTTTGTTTCTTTAAACATTATGTTCTTACTATAAAAATTTATTTATTTTGTTTTTAATTTGTTTTAAATATTTTGTTTTTACTAAAAAATTTATTCTTTTTATGTTTATAACTTAAAAAAATTTGCATATTTACATACCTTAAAGCAGTAAATCAGTCAAACAAACAAACCAAACTGTATCCAGCCACCCTTCTACCCATCCATGATCTATTGAGTCTATTGAATCTATTGATCATTGATTCAAGTCATATTTGTATAACATACACAAAAAAACTTTATTTATTTTGTTTTTGTTTCTTTAAACATTATTGTTTTACTATAAAAATTTATTTAATTTTGTTAACTTTGTTTTAGAATATTTTTGTTTTTAGCTAAAAAAATTTGGTCTTTTATGTTTAAACTTAAAAGAAATTTACATACTTACATACCTTAAAAGCTAGTAAAATCAGTAAATCAGTAATCAAAACTGTATCCAGCGCACCTCCTCCATTACCCTACCATGATCTATTCGATCTACTGAATCTATTGATTCAAGTCAGTTTATTTTTGTATAACATAACACAAACACTTTTATATTATTTTGTTCTGTCTTTTTAAACTTACGTCTTTTACTTAAAAAAATTTATTCTTTTTGTATTTTTATAAAATTTAAAAAAAAATTTGCATATTTACATACCTTAAGCAGTAATCAGTAAATCAAACTAGCCTCCATACACCCTCCTACCTTCTGTGATCTATTTGATTATTGATCTATTGATCTAATGATTCAAGAGTCAATATTTTATATAACATAACACAAAAACTTTTATTATTTTCTGTTTTGTTTCTTTAAACTTTTCGGTTTTACTAAAAAATTTATTTCTGTTTTATGTTTATAACTTAAAAAAATTTGGCATATTTACACACCTTAAAGCAGTAAATCCAGTAAATCAGTAAATCAAATCGCCATCATTACCCCCTACCTTCTGTGATCTACTTGTTCTACTTACATCCTCAGTTGATTCTATTTGATTCTATTGCATTCAAGGCATTAATTTTGATATACACACTAACACAAAACTTTTATTATATTTGTTCTGTTTCTTAAACTTTCGTTCTTTACTAAAATTATATTCTTTTTATGTTTATAACTAAAAATTTGCATTCTTACATACCTTAAAGCAGTAAATCAGTAAATTTGTAAATGTCTTCCAGCTACCTTCCTACCCTTCCATGATCTATTGATCTATTGAGTATGATCTATTGATCTATTGATTTAAGTCATATTTGTCGGATCTTCATGTTTATAACACAAAAACTTTTATTTATTTTGTTTGTTTCTTAAATATTTTGTTTTAACTAAAAAAATTTATTCTTTTTTATGTTTATAACGTAAAAAAAAATTGTATTTACATTACCCTCAAAGGCACGTAAATCAGTTAAACTCAAAGCTTACCCTCCCAGCTACCTCCTACCAACCGTGATCTATTGGATCTATTGATCTATTGATCTATTGATACAAGTCACATTTCGAGTATCCTAAACAAAAACTGTCATTTATTTTGTTTTTTTCTTTAAACATTTTTTACTAAAACAAATTATTCTTTTTTATGCTATAACTTAAAAAATTGTTTGGTTTATACATTACCCTAAACGCAGGTAGTCAGTAAACAGTAACATCATACTACCCTACCAGTCCCACCCTCCTATCCTCCACTGATCTATCGATCTCTTGAACTCTTGATCATATTGATTCAAGTCATATTATGGATATCATTTTGTATAAATATGAAATATATGGATAAAAATGTCTCCTGATGAATAAAATTTTATTTATTTGCAACAAATTTAATATATAAATTTTTTTTTAAAAAATTATTTTGTTTAAAAACTTTTTCTTTTATTTCTCAAATTATTTGTTTTAAAACTTTTTATTTTTTAATTTTAATTTTATTTATGTAATTTTAATTTTGTTTCATTACTTATTTTCTTTAATTTTTATTTATGGTTAACATAGTTTGTATTAAACTTTTTTTTTTTTTTTTTTTTTTTTAAATTCATTAATTTTTTAGTTTTATTTGATTAAAAATATATATTTTTTAATTTTTTTTTATCATTTAAATAAATATTCATTTTCAATGCTAGTATAACGTTAAAAATTTTTACGTTTATTGACCAGAATACCAAAATATCAGTAAAATCGTAAAGCAAATCATCTATACCATCCTTCACATCAAACCGCAATGATCCGTTGATCTATTGATCTGAGTAACATTTAGGTAGTAATTTTGCATAGACGTAGCATAAATATCATAACTTAGACTATCTTTCATACTGATCAATGAATAAATGCTATCATTTCAAAGTTTTCGCTTCAATAAAGTTGGCATATCATATACTGAACAAAGAATATAATGTACAACAGCAAACCTAGCATACCATAATCCCCAGCGAATAAACGCAAACATAACAAAGCTACCTCCTTAACAACAGTTCAAATATTTACCAAACATGTTAACGTAACAAATTTTTGTTAAACATATCAATGTTAATATTATATTAACATAGTAATATTTAACAATATTAATAAAAATTATTCGTAACCCTAAGCTAATTAACCATACTGAAGATGTGAACAAGCAGTCTGACATATCAAAGATTTTCACATCAATCAAACTAACATAACATAATCTGCAGTTAAGAACATATGTAAAACATGCAACCTTAACATACCTCTTACGTATGAATAAACTGGTAACATCTAGAAACTCTACATACAAAGATAAAATAAATAGTAATATCATACATAACTCAGCCTAACACCACTTTCCTGCATAATTAACACCCACAATAACAATTTACACTTGGATAAGAAATTATATTTAACAAAACGTTAATAGAATCTGGTATCATTAGACTAGCCTATCTATCATAACAATATCACATGAATATTTGCAACATCATTCGCATATCATATCTTGAGCTAAGAACATATCATGCATAATATATCTAATTTATGAATAAGAGGCTTTCATTAACAACACTTTTTTCTTCTTTTTATGCTTATAACGTAAGGAACTGGAGATTTCATAAAGCTTAGATATCTTTCATCTTTCTATCATATCTCATATATATCAATATTAATTTAATAGTAAAACATTGTTAATATAAAATTCGGTAACATTATCAAATTCCCTACTAACAAGCTTAAAGTAGCAACCACTACCTACAAAACTTTAATCTATAAACCACTTTTTCAAACTAGCTCTAATTACAATCCATGTTAATTTTACATTTCATTGTAAGTATATAAGGAAAAACAAAAAAATTTAAATAACCTGACCTAACTAAACACATAACAAAGTTTTCAATCAATAAAGTTAACTATCACAACCCTAACTAAGATAAAAAAGCAACAAACAACAACCTAAATGTCCTTTAAGCACAAATTGATATGCTCGGAGAAGATCTACTTTACTGTATACATGCGTACCGTGAAGTTTATGAGATAAACTGTTAATATATTTAAGAGGATAACGATCTGGTTTTGTCACTGAATTTAAAGTT
>JABUQX010089622.1:5000-23122 GCA_015478945.1 Trachelipus rathkii | reverse complement strand
AAAAAGAGAGATTATCATTTGCAATACGCTTTTTTTTAACATTAGTATATGACACACTTTTTAGTGCTTGTGTACAAATGTTTAATAGAAATCGATAAAGTTCTTCGCACCCCAAATCCTTAATTTTTTCGATTATTTTCAATATACTGGTATAGATTCGTGATTTTGTGAGGTGGAAGAACCTCCCCAAGTAATAAGCTTTATGATAGTGGTACGATGGGGGTTGGATGGAAGTAGTGTTGCTATAAAGGTGGAGCTGTTAGAGGAGTGTGCTGGGTAGTGTCAGTGGTGTTGCGTATGGATCATGCGTATGGTCGTCTAGTGTTGCATTGTTAGTAATAGGTATATATATATCTAATATATGTATAGCTATTATATAGTATATATATAATATATAATATATCATATATATAATACTATTATATATATATATATGATATATATATATTGAGTATATTATATAGTGATATATATACTATATAAGTATACCAAATATGTAGTAGTGGTCACAGTGTTAGAGGGGGAATTTTTTTTTCCTTTGTTTCTTCCTGGTGAGATCCGGCCCTAAAAGTTGCTATTGTCTAAGAATCGTGATTAGCCATACTGGGTTTCAGCTCAAATTGAATAACGTTAATCCGTGCCTCATTGAGGTCAAAGTTTTGGAAAACTGCGAATTTTTGCAGAAAACAAAAACAAAAAATAACGCAGTTTTTCCTTCATAAAAAGAAAAACCATTCGTCTTTAAACCTATATCTTTTTTTTTTCATAGCGAAATGTTTGTTGTCTTGAAGCTACTCTGCACCTTCAACTTTACCCGATCAACGAGCATACTCGGGTGAGTGAGTCTAAGGGGGCTCATGTTATATAATGTGAGCAAGATTGTTTTAAACTGTGGCCATTTAAAAAAAAAAAATCTCTCTTTCTTCTGCCCACATGAACTCATACTCGTTGATTCTGTAGAGAACATAGTTGAGAGTGAAGCTACAAGAAAACAACATTTCCTATAAAATAAGATTAGAATCAGGTTTTTTAGGAAAAATAATAACCATTAAAAAAAAAAAAAAAAAAAAAAAAAAAAAAAAAAAAAAAAAAAAAAAAAAAAAAAAAGCTTTTCCTTCATAACATGAAAACTATCTGTCCTAGAAACACGATAATTTTTTTAGGAAATATCGTTGAATTGAAGTTTCACTCTTATCTTTGTCTTCTACAGCTTCAGCGAGCATGAGTTCAAGGAAGAAAGACAAAAAAAAATTTAATTGGTCACCTCTCATCAAATCACTGGTACCAAGTTACCATCTAATTGTCAAGTTTTACTCAGTTCATTTTATAATGTGCGCCAAGTGAAATTGAATACCAGAGAAGTTGTCTGCAAGACTTACAATACAGGAAGTTCTAATTTTTCAGGAGAAATCTAAGATACCGATCAGACACTTTAAAGATTGTTGCAAAGCTTGAAAAATTGTATGGAGAGTGGAGAAAACTGAGAAAAAAAACGCTACCAGATCTGCAAGTACAACTCAAAATAAAAAAGTAGAAGCTTTTAAGTCAACTCTTGATGGCCTATTTGACCTTGCTCATTAGGATGCACTGAAAAACACTACTGAAGAAGACAAGTAGTTTTGATACTCCAAGAAAAAAGGATGTCCTCACTAACTGGGGAGGTGTTGACAGAAATTCGTAAAAACAGAAGAACGAGAGAAAAAGGAGTACTAACAACACTGAGATGACAAGATTGGCAAAAATCAAGAGAAAATGTAGGTGAGGCTTCAGAGTTTTTCTTCAATTTTTTTCTTATTGTTCGCACTGTTATTGTAGTAACTATGTGTTGGTACATAGTTTGACAGGTTAGACTAAAGACTTTTATTTAGCACAGTTATTTATGTGTTTTTTATCTTTTGTTCAGATTATGGTTAACTTGAATGTCCTATCTAATCTCTGCTTGTGTAGGGCTTGAATGGTTTATATTTAATTTTTATGTTTATTTTTGAGAATATGTGAATGGAGTGAAGATGTAGAGATGGAAGTCTTCACCTAAGCAGTGACATCAGAGAAAGAGAAGGCCCAACGCAGAAGATATGAGAAATGGAGATCAGGATATATTTTCCCAGAGACACAGAGAAGATAGAGGGCCGCAGAAATAAAGAGTAGATAGAATGGACTGAAGTACGGCGTATGGTTTTGGTGTCTGGCTGTTTTCTCGTGGGAATGTAATAGATAGAGTCTATTCACTTGGTGTGGTCGATAATTGTGTCGTTTACTTGTAGATAGGGGTGTGACTTGTTGATGTCTGTGCTATTCTTCGCAGGTGGCAGATCGGATGAGTACGAGTTCACGTGTTGCGGAGTTTGGTCAGCACTGCTGATGATGTCGAATATATGATTGCATATGGAGTGTGCTGCGACGTTCGATTTGATGTTCGAGGAGACGTCGTGGGTCGATGCGATCCTGGGCATGGTTAAGAATTTGCTGCTGTATAGGTTTTGCGGTAAATGTCACGGTATTGGCTCAGGTGATGTCTGTACCAATAGTGTGGTTGGGAGAGTGTAATCGGTGGACGGTCTGTGGGTGAGTTCCGGGAAGATAGGAATTCCCGAAACAACTCTTGCTGTGTGTGCTGAATTGGTGAGTGAGTCATTGAAATAGATGTCGCAATGATTGGTCCGATTTACGGCATCTGTGGAGTACGTGTTGTTTGGGCGGTGTCTCGCAGTATGCTTTGTTAGCTGTGAAATTGTGGGCATAGATTCCTGAGTGCAGTTCTATGCTCTGGTAGTGTATTTTGAGAGGTAAGGATAAGATTAAATGTGTAGAGTATGAGCGTCGCGAGAGTGACGCCGGTGGAATGACTGGGATGGATTGGTGTGTCCTAATAGTTGTGTTAGGATGCGTGCTTTGATATTGTAATATCAGTTATGTGGAAGTTGCTCGAGGAGTTCCTGGCAGGATAAAAAGAAGAGAGTGTCATTGTGTCGAGAGTTATCTTTCGTTCAGTTGTATGTTGCGGTTGCAGTGATGCTGTAGTGTTGTTTGGCAGCAGTTGGATGATTCAGCTGTGAGAGCGCAAGTGTTGGGCTAGGAATCATATCTGATGGTTAGATTGAATGTTTTGGATTCCCAGTGTCCGAGTGAAATATGTTGAGTTCTGCGTTTGTGTTATTGCGAGGCGGAGGGAGCCCTGCGTGTGTGCCTTTCGCTACGCTGAGAAATACTTGTAGAAGGAATATATTCTTTCTTGTAGTTGTGCAAATTGTCGCTAACAGTAGTTTTAGAAGTTTTCTAGAAGGAGAGTTTTGATTGTTAAAATGGATGACAACACTGGCCCTCAGCCGAATATTTTTTACAAAACTTTCTTCCTTTATTTCGGGTAGTTGGTGCAAGCTAGACAAGACAAAAAATATCAAAACGGTATTGAAGATAAAAGATATGAGATAGTAGAGATAGCGTAATTGTGGGTACCAAGATATTGGTCAAGTCTTTCTTATCGAACAAGGTTAAATGAAAAGTCAACAGAGCCATGGGAGTGCATTTAGTAAAGAACTGTATCCAACCTCAGCGGCGTTGAGCCCCCTCGTGTCCAAATGGAGGGTGACAATTTAGTTAAAATTGTTTGTTCCAATAGGGGAGGATCCAAGTATTTTTGGCTGCTGTGCTACGCCCAAATTTTCACAGCCGCCCCGCTTAAAAATAGAACCATAGAAGGGTTCAGATGTTATCAGGGAGGCGTAATTGGTTGTGTTAGTGAACCGCAAAAAACAAACTGTAGCTTTTTTACCCTCTAAAACGTTGTTTTCCGGTTTTTCTCTGTGTCTGTAGTCAGAATTCTTGGCTCAGAAAGTTTTCCATTTGTTCAAAACACATGTTTTTTGTGTACTATTGCTTCTCGGGTATCAACTTCAGAACTATTTTTTCCGAAATGACTTCAAGACTGAAATAGCATTGATGGGGGCTCCATTACCTACAAATGGTCGACGAGTAAGAGAGTTTCGATTTTTTGAGGTTTGTGTGCTCAGCGTTGTCCAATTTCCAAAACCCCTTTTTTTTTGGATTTTTGAAATGAAAAATTGCGATAATTTTTTTTCCTGTTCGGGGCGAAGTGGATGAAATTTCAAGGCATATGTAGTCAGATAGATGCACATTTGTTTTACTTAGATAATTTCTTGTATATGCATGAGTTTTGGATTTGTTCTTAAACCAATTTTTTATAAAAATTTAGGGAAATTTTTAAAGTTTTCTTTTGCAGTATGGACAAAAAAAATATTTATGGTAAAAAGGGTGTATCTTCGCCGATAGAGTCGAAGGAATTTAGGTATCGGATCCATCCGGAAACAGAGAAAAAAGTATATCAATAGTTTCACTTTTTTAAAAATTTAATCGTTCAAAAAGTGAGATATTGATATTTTTTTCTACCCTATCCGATCAACTCAAATTTTCAACGGGTGCTTGTATAGTGGGCAAGATACACCGTTTTGTTCACTTAGATTATTTTTTTGTATACTCAACAAAAAATATTTATATTTTTTTATGAAAAGATTTTTGTTTAAAAAATTTGTTCCAAGAACAAATCCCAAACTAATGCATATACAGAAAAATTATTTAAGTAAAGAATGTGCCTCTCTCCTGAACCTGCTCAATATGCCCTAAAAGATTTTATCCAAACTTCGCCCCGAACCAGGAAAAAAATATCTCAGTTTTGATTTCGAAAATCCAAAAAAGGGTTTGGTGAAAAATTGACAAGAGCTGAGCACAAAGTACGCAAGGAAAATCGAAAAAAATTTATGTGACTATTGTAGGGAATGGACCCATCTATGAATATTTCAAGTTCGAAGTCTTTTCGGAAAAAAATCTGGAAGTTGATACGAGAATTCAAAAACATGGGTTTTTGTATAAATTGAAAACTAACGAACAAGAATGACTACAGACATCTAAAAACACCAGAAAACACAACGTTTTAATAGGTACAAAAAAAAGGGTTAGCAGTTGGTAATTTATACGGTCCCAAAATCGCCTGATAATTCCCGAAATTTTCTGTCTAATTTTAGGGGGGGGGTGAAAATTGGGCGTAGCACGAGCCAAATATTGGATCCTCCCCTTAATTAATTACAGAAAATTTGATAAAGACGTTGCAGACAAGGCACTGGGGTATCTTAACTCGGAGAAAGTTACATTTTCATATTTCGATGATACTTTGGAAAAATTGTTAAAAGATGCATGGCTCTAAAATTAACATCCGAAAAAGAAAATGATGATGATGTGATGATAATAGGGATGTAAAAGAGCAACATTTCAGGTCTTAAAACAGTTGATTTTTATTGGACAAAGAAGTTGATTTTTTTTTGTTTCTCCTTGAACACTAACTTTTTTTAAGAGATTTGAAATTGATGCAGAATTTTTTACTACTGATCCTGATGTGTATGGTGTGAAAATCAACATTATTTAAAAGCTAAGAATATAGTAAATGGTTGTAATATTGTCAATGAACACAGGGCTTCAATTCTCTGTTTTGACGAAAGACGAAGAACAAGAGCAGTTTCTGTTACAAGTTGTATCTGAATGCAGAAAGATTTTTCCTGATTTTCTTCCTTTATAATGCAACTTTGAATAATAAAATGCATTTAAACATTATTTTTCTCATTTTTATACCTTCTTTGCTTTCTTGTATCTTTTATTTTCATTCATTTGGATTTTTAGATACATATACTTTTGAAAACACTTTTAACTACTAAATCCTTTTTAATGAACGAAACGAAAAAAAAGCAAAATCTGGAAAGCAGATGCAATTGTGTTGCAATATTTTTTGGCACTTACATAAAAGCCACTTTTGATTAATCAGATCCTGTCGAGTCTTAGAAAATGCTGAATTTCTTCAAATCTATCAGTTTTAACAAAAAGGTAGTGGCAATAAAACTTCAAGACAAGGAAATGAAACAAGAACCAGGTTTCTAGGACGAATGCTTTTCTTTTTATGAAGGAAAAGCTGCTATTTTTTGCAAAAAAAAATCGCAGCTTTTCAAAACATTAACCTCAATGAGACACGGGTTAACGTTTTCCAATTGAGCTGAAACTTTGCCAACCTCATTTTCTAACCATTCGGCAATTTTTAGGGAGTCCCCCGAAAAAAAGTTCGAAGACATGGTCATTTTGTTTTTGACCACTAGTAATATAGTAATATATATTATATATTTATATATATAGTATATATATATAGGGTATAGTTCCGAGTGAGTTAATAGTATATCTATATATATATATTATATATATAATATTGTATTATATATTATTATATATATAATATATAGAAGGGTGCCTGGAACCTCATACTGGGGCAACATGTGATTCCCGGCTGGGATCGAATCTTGGGTCCGACGGGAGCAACCAACCAATAGTCAGAACGAGCAACGATGATACAACAGGGACAGTTGCGACATATTTTTGCAATAAAAAGACCGAAGAAGAATTTCAAACTCTCGACCAGGACTCGAACCGAATCGCCAACAGAGCGTCGCCGTTGCTAGATGTAATGTACAGGGAAGGCTCTAACCAAACTGGTCCGAATCCGCCGCCGCAGAAAAGAAGGCATCTCAGAGACAGTTTTCAACACACAGTCTCCTGCTTCATATCACTGCTTTGAACTGCGTCACTTTATTTTTAAAGATCCATAGAAAGGGTGCCTTGAACTCCTACTGGGGCCACATGGCATTCCAACTTGGGGGTGCTCTGCTCCTGGGGTGGTGCGTGAGGAGGTAGCCCGCGGGTCCCGGACTTTTGCAGGGGTTGGAGTAGGCTGGGGGGGTCTTTTTGTTAGTCTCGTGTTGTTCGAGTTGACTGGATTTGTGTCATAGGTGGCAGCGCAGTAGAATGGACAGTTGGCCGCGAGATTGTGTAGGGTCAGGGTCCCCAAAGTGGGGGGGGGGGGGGGGGAACAAAAAACCAAATCAAGCAACAGCCAAAGTGGTACACACACCAGTTTGCTGCAGGTTATTTTTGGCAAATATAAGGACGAAGAAAAAATTTCACTCTCGACAGATGGAACTACGAGCCATCGCCAACAGCGTCACCGTTAGACAATGTACACTCTCTATCACTGGTCCAATCCGTCTCCCCAGAAAAGAAGGCATCTCAGAACAGTTTTCAAGTCTCCTGCTTCGATATCACTGCTTTGAAACTCGGTACTTATTAAAACCCATAGAAGGGTGCTGAAACACCCTATTGGGGCCCACATGGCATTCCGTCGGGGTGCACCTATGTTACAGGAGCAACCAAACAAAGTCAGGCAACGCCAAAAAGTCGCCAACGAGTCGCGAGTGAAATTTTTCTTCATCTTATTATTGCAAAAAAATTTGTGCGGCGATGCTGATGAGCGCATATTGGCGTTGCTTGACATTGGTTGGTTGCTCCTGTAACCCAGGAGCACACCAGCGGAATGCCATGTGGAGATTCCAAGCAACCTTCTACGGACTTTTAATAAGTACGAGTTTCTAAGCAGTGATATCGAAGCAGGAGACTTGAAACTGTTCCGAGATTTCTTCTTTTCTGGTGAGACGGATTGGACCAGTGGTAGAGCATCCTGTACAATGCCTAACGGCGACGCTGTTGGTGATGGTTCGAGTCCTGTCGCGAGTGAGATTTTTCTTTGTCCTATACATATATATATTAATATATATATATATAGTATATATATATATAGTATATGTGGTTATTATATATGATATATATAGTATATGTGTAATGTTTGGGATGACTAATTTTTACGTCTATTTTTTCACATCCGCGGATTGCTGATTTTTTCTATTCCTATTATAAAAACGCACAGAATTCATATTATTATATAATATATATATCTATATATTAATATAGGGTATAATATATATATATAAAATATATACTATATAGTGTTTATACATCAGTTACAATATATATAGGTATAGATAGTATGAATATAAGCATATATATATATATAATATATATATATATATGTATATTATATATATATATATATATATATATATATTGTGTATATATATATATACATATAGTTATATCATCTATATAATATATATATAATATATATAAGTTATATATATATTTATAATATCATATAATATAATATAATAGTATATATATATATATATATATATATATATTAAGATAAAGATATAAATATATATATATATTGATATATATATATATAATATTATATATATATATATATGCTATATATATTATAGTATATAAAGAGTAAGTCGATTTTAAAACCGCACAATATGTATAGTTGCGGGAGATGGAATTTTAGGTTCTCTGAAGATTTTAGCTCAATCAGGTGAGCGGTTGCTTGCGGATTTCGAATTAAAATCTTGGTGTAAAGTGTTATCCTATTTAAATTAATACAATATAATGTTTTCCCTACTTCACGTTAATCTGAAAATTTGTTTCTATAAATTTACAGTTAAATATATAGCATCTGACAGGTCATAATCAACGTTTCGGGAAACCAATAATTAGTGGCTCCTTTTATATATATTATATATATATATATATTATAATAATATATATATATATATATATACTATATATATTATATATTATATATATATTAGTATATAGTATTTTATATATGTTTATATAGTAATATATATATATATATATTATTATATCATATATATTATATATATATATTATATTTATATATATTATATTATATAGTATATATATTATATATTATATATTTATATATATTATTTAATATAATATATAGTATATATATATATATATATATTATATATATATATATATAGTATATAGTATATTATATATATATATATATTATATATATATATATAATATATATATATATATAATATATATATATATAGAGAGAGAGAGAGAGAGAGAGAGTAAATTAAAAATTACTAAAAAGAAAAAGTACCTCTGTTAAATATTCTTCTGAATTCTTAAAACTTGACATGAGAATTGATGCAGAACTTTTTACATCATCATAACGGATGGATCATCTGTTTTCTTAAGCTCTTCATTGACTTCTTTTAAAATAGTTTTCGCACTAACGGTGTCAACTTTTTGTTTCTTAGGCACTGTCAACCCCTCCAACCTCGCGTGACATTTGTCAAGAATCTCCAAAGACGACGTCATTTGATTCTTCTTCTTTGAAATAATGTCTTTTCTATAGATACATTTCCTCTTCATAACATCAATGGAAGTGACGATCTCCTCTTCTGAGCATTTTATAGACTTATAAATTTCAACAGCTTCAAGAACAATAAAATTTTTAGGAAGAGACCTTTCATTTCCGTTTATTTCAGCTCTGCAATTTGGGCAACTTGGTGCTACTTGAAAGAGCGTGATCAAACAAGGAGAGCAAAATGTGTGTCCACATTCAAGCATTTTTGGAATGAAATGAAGACCTGTCAAATTGGTGAGCACAAATGTTGCACGTTGTGATTTCTTCCATTCTGCTAAAATATATCAATTTATATATATATATATATTCTATATTCTATCTATATATATATACTATATATATTATATATAGTATATTTATATATATATATATTACATTATAATATATATATACATATATATTATATATAAAAAAATATATTATATATATATATATATATATATATATATATATATATATATATATATATATATATATATATATATATATATATATATAATATGATTATATATATAAATATTAACCTTCTTTCCAAAATTGAAAGCACACTGGCTCATAGGACGTTACAGGTACAAGAAGGACCGAACGCTGTATACGTTATTAATGCAAATAACATAGCATCAGGACACAGTATACAGCGCTGTAATAATGTTGGGGGTGTATAGGGCCCGCCATTGGATATAATTAAGGTAAATGACAAACCCTGTAACTTCCAGTTTTAGCGATTGGGGTAAAGTTATGGCTGGGGCATGCTGAGTACGTGGTCCATGAGGTGTGAATTTATTCACATACAACCATGGACAAGGACTGCGCGTGCGACCAAACACGTGTGATGAGTGCGTAGATTATCACCTCCGTGCCGATAGGTAAAGTAACTGTGAACTCCGGTTCGACTGTTTGGTGTAGAGCACACAACCATTGCATGGTCCAGGATCCACACCACGCCATACCCAGGGCACGCTGGTGGCGAGGCCAGGGCAGGAACAGACGCGCCCGACTAGCGTTAAATACCGGTTTGTAAGCGTTGCGGGCCTGGTAGATACCGCCATAACGCAAGGCACCTTCAATACAGCTGCAGGAGGTAAATGTGGACCCACATATGAAGTAATAATACAATGGTCACGCTTTTCGCGGAACAAATTTCTGGCCGTAAAGGAGGCTGGTAATAGGACCACAGCATACAAGGGAGCATCGACGAGCGAGACTAGCATTTTCCCTGGAACACCCACATTGGACAGTCGCGATTGGGCGAATGTGTCGTACAGAGTGGCACGTTTTAGATGGCGGTTTCCTAACCACGCACGGTCATGAGACATCCTGTGAGCCTATGTCGTGCAAACCCTCTACATCGGTGAGGAATTCGGCCCTCTACTGATGACAACGCAAGGAGCACACAAGGCCAGATGCGTCACCGAACACCTAACGACGGTCAAATCAGGACATTGGATTGGCCAGCCTACATTCTTACCTAAAACCCATTGAACATGGTGGCTACATGTTGAAACGATGGTTGCGACAGCTGCAGCCACCTCCAGAAGCCCTCCAGGCGCTGCGGCAGGCGGTGCTTCGTGTATTGGATCAGATTTTCGTGGAGGACATTCGGCACTTCATTGAGAGCATGTCACGACGGTGCCTAGCCGTCACCGTGCCAAAGGTGGCCATACACGATATTGAGTAACACCATCCACACACGAACCCTTCACCGCGATAACGTCCCACTTTGGAGGAAATGCATCGGCCACATACAGGATCCATTCTCAGGCCCACAGGGATTCCTGGGACCCCCTCGACAATCTTACCACTGTATAATGTGTCAATGCTATGTGTATTTTGCATTTAATTAGGTTACACAGCCTTCTGGTCATTTCTGTAACCTGTTAACGTCATATGGAGCAGTGTGCATTAATTTTGACGAGTAATCATATATTATATATATATATAAAATATCTATTCTATATATAATAAATATTTATATTTATTATATATATTATATATATGTATAATATATTATAATAAAGTAAATAATTATATTATTTTGCCATCTCCCATGTAGGGCCTTTCCCGCACTGTCAGTTGGGGCCAGCAATTTTTCTTCCATCTGGCGCCCGAAACTCTTGATTCCAAGGCATTAGAAAAACATTCTCGTTCAATGGTGTCCGATGCCAGTCATGGAGTTATATACTCAGGTAGGGTTTCATCCTTTCAGTGAAACTAGTATCTTCCATCTGGCCTCAAAACTCGATCTAACAGAGCTCTCCAGAAGATCGTGTTTCTAGGCGCATAAGATTCCAATGCTGGTCCAAGAGTTCTGCAAAAGAGTAAACGACCGGGTTGCTGGCTCTCTCTAGTGATGTGAGCCGGGTAAATACCTAATGGGTAGGGTACTTGTAAATGGGTATTTACCCGGGTATTTACCCAAGCCCCGGGTAAATACCCAAAATGAGAGTATTTATGTTTTAGTTTAACTTAATGCATAATATTTTATATACTTTAATGAAATAGTAAGTTGACAGAGAATGATACTGATTTCAAATGACCATCAAAAAATATATTTAATGTATACAAAAATCAATATTAAAAATAAAAAAAGGAATATTTTAATTGTAAATAATAATAGGAACGTAATTCGAATCTATGAGTATGACCATTCGATGATAAATGCTAGACCACGATAGGCTAATCGTGGATGGCAGCAACTTTGGGAATTCCTATCCCAAAGGAAGGATCGATGAACTTCCGCCATCCGAGAACCTCATGAGCCATGAAGTCCACATGATGCGGTTAAAATAGCAACTATTCCATATATATATATATATATAATATATATATATATATATATATATAATTATAAATTTAAATTTTATATTATATATATATATATATAATATATATATATATTATATATATATATAATATATATATATATATATATATAGTAAGTGAGAGTCCGCAGTTGATCCGAGCGGCCCCTCTGCTTAAATATACTTCTGATATTCTGCGTGTATAATGTATATATATATTATATACTATATATATATATATTATAATATATATATATATATATATTATATATATATAATATATATATATATATATTATAAATATATATTATATTATACCGAAAGACAAACCGATTTTTTGACTGGTCAAAAAAGATCGTTCTATCGAACCCGAATGAGAAAAAAAATAAATAAATAAATAAATAATTGAAGAATAAATAAATAAATAAATAAATAAATAAATAAATAAATAAATAATAAATAAATAAATAATAAATAAAATAATAAGTAATATTAATAAATATAAATGTTTAATTAATATTCATTAACGCTGTTCAGGATCCCGCACAGGCTGCACCACCACCCCACCCCACACTGCTCCACACAGCACCGCACCGCATTGGACCTAGCAACGGGTGGAGTTTGCGACATGGTATCTCCCCCAAACATGGTACACCATCTGGTGGTGAAGTAACCTCGTCGTAGACGGGGTTACGCGGCAGTGCACCCCCCTAGGGGGTTCTGCCCCTCCAAGTAGAAAATGGCCGTAGGATGATGAAATTTTAGGATACACATTTCTTATAAGGTAACCTCATCGCCCTCGTCGCAGACGAGGTTATGTGACGCTAAGCCCATTGAGGGATGGGGCTGTGCCCCAAAACATTGGAAATAGTCATAGAATGGTGAAACGTGGTATACACAGTTCTTATAAGGTAACCTCGTCGCAGACGAGGTTACGTGTCACTATGCCCATGGGGTGTTGGGGCTGAGCTCCAAAACATTGAAAATTAACATAGGAGGATGAAATTTGGTATACACCTTTCCTATGAGGTAACCTCGTTGCAACCGAGGTTAAGTGTCTCTACGCTCATGTGGTGTTGGGGCTGAGCCCCAAAACTTTGGAAATTGGCGTAGAAGGATGAAATTTGGTAGGAAGGAACAAATAAATAGGACTGACGGAAGAGCACGGAGCTTGAGTTGATACTCAAGGGTCTTATTTTCAAATATTAATTATTTTTTAAATTTTATTATTTATTTAAAAAAAATTATTTATTTTTTCAAATTTTTATTTATTTTTATTTTATTTGTTCTAAACGTTTTATTTTTACTAAATTTTTTTATTCTTTTATTGCTTATAACGTAAAAAATTTGCGTTTTATGGACCCTAAAGCAGTAAATCAGTAAATCAAACTACCCAACATCCCCCCTCCCACCCGTCATAATTCTATTAGATCATTGTCTTTGATTTCAAATCATATTTTCTATTATATAACAAAAACTCTTTTATTTATTTTTTTATTATTTGTTTAAAAAATATATTTTTACTAAATTTTTATTCTTTTTATGTTTATAACTTAAAAAATTGGTTTTAAACACCCTAAAGCAGTAAATCAAGTAAATCTAGTATTTTTCGAACCCGCTCTCCCCCTCTCCCCCCTTTCCCTCCTATACTATTGATCTATTGATCTATTAATCTATTGATCTATTGATTTAAGTTACATTTCGATTATCATTTTGGATAAAAATAATATAAAAATAAGTTCTTTATATAGACATTTAATGATATGCTAACGTAACAAAGTTTCACATTTTAAAGCCTGAACAGAAGCATAGACGCTGAACTAAGAAATAATAATTACAACGACAACCTAACACACCTTAAGCAAAAATAAACTGCTTACATTAACAAACCCAAACTTATCAACAGTCAAAGTAACTAACATAGCATTGCAACGGAGTACCTATTCACACTTTTCCATGCATATCTCTAACATATCAATGTAAAATTTTCAGCTAACATGGCTGTATATTAACAAAATTTTCATACCTTGCCTAATTACAATACTGACAAACGCTTATATAGTGAAAAGGAAAATAGAGTTGGTTTGTTTTTACATTTACTGTTGGCTTTCTAGTGTAATATTTAGCACAATTAGCACAAACCTTACTTAACTATCATAATCCCCACGGAAACTATTGCATAACCTAACAGGTTTATCCTCAGTAAAGGCTAAACTAGTGAATATAACATACTTAACACCACCCGTGCTAGAATATAACGTCTATCATTTAACAAAGTTAACTAGTAACTAACCAATGTATAGCTAACATAGGAGAGTAAAAATAATTTTTAATTTTTATAACTATACTTTTCATTAAAGTGCGTTATATATAATAAATAAAAAACATAAAAAGTTTATTTTATATATATATATATATATATATATATATATATAGTATTATATATATATACTATAGTATATATGTATATATATATATATAGTATATATATATATATATATTATTTTTAATTCAAATATTTCTTGCTTACACCCAAGGTATTCATTATATATAATTTCATATCTTCAATATATGGATACTATATATATATTATATATATGTTTTATATATATATTATATATATATCGTATATAATATTATAGTATTATATATAGTATTATATATATACTATTAGAGTTATGACAGGGTACATAGGATGCTGCATAAATTTGGCATGTTCTATATATCTTCTCCAGAGCTTCAACTCCCTCTGAAATGATGTAAGTATAAATGCCTCTTGCAGCGCCCATTCTTTCTGCATATTCAGAGTCATAGCATGCAGTCGTTCATACTAGAGAGAAGTAAACTTGTTTAAGTTGTTCGCTGCTAGCACATTTCGATGTATCCTTGTTATACGGTTAAAGTCACATGTTTCTGTGTAAATATGTGTGAATTATCCTATGAGTTATATTATTGAAGCCCTCAGGTATGCGACGTTTGTCAAGATGGGATGTTAAATTTCTCTATTTTTTCATTTTTAATCGCAAAAGCTGTAAATGTTTTCAAGACGAAACGATTCTTTGTGAACCTATACGGGTACGGTCATGAATCCTATACGGGTAAGAATAAATTTGCCATTCGTAGGGGGTTTCTAATAGTTACGCACATCAATACTTTTAACATTATCACATGATGAGAAAGCAACCTCTATTCAATTAGTACCCCTCACACCATCTCCTGTGATAGATATTGCACCATGATTCGCTACATCAGAAAGTATATACTTGGCCTCTACCCACGCTTCTACATCCTAGAGGTTCTTAATAAATTCATCAACAGAAATGAATAAAGGACGATTGCTCGTATTGCGAGATGGAATACAAGCAATGCATCGGTCCCCATTAGGCTTACGACGATATATTATAGTTACTTCTTTCACAGGATGACGTATAGTTTTCGTAAAGATTTCATCAACAAGTTTTGATGTAGAGAAAGGCGACATCGTGAAGGCACAGAGAGAAATGTTTTACTGAAGAAACTCATATATAATCAGCCTCGAGTCTATAAAGCTTATCTCATTAGCAAGTAAACAAGATTACGACATACACTCCATATCAGTTCAAAGGTTCATATATATAATACCGCCTGACAACAATCATGTTTATTGAAGGATTCGTCATATACAAAATAACCAGACGGTACTTGTATACAGGGAAGACCTATGTCACTAAATTGATAAAGTGAAACGATCTTACGCAAACAAACTAAACATAATAATGTTACATAAAAAGTGTACTTATCATGAGCTAACTTACTTAACATGAGCTTTACTTAGCTTACATGAGCTACCTAGCTCACCCCTACCCCCTTGTCTTCGCGGTTTAATACACTTGGAAGATGGATTAGTACACTTGGAAAGCTTACTTAATACGCTACTTAATGTTTCCGGCGTTCCCGCGCCATTCCCGGTGTCCCTTGCGTGGACCCGCGCCGTCGTGTTGGCCTGACTGACTGATAGCCGCCGCGTCGAACCGCCCGCCTCAGCTCGCTCGCTCGAGACCATACTCAATGACGTAACGCTCGCGACGTCATACAAAGATTATCATATCTGCGAATACGAATGGGCCTGGGCGGCCGAGATACGTATGCCCGCGACCGCCTTATCAAGACTTCGCGCTCTTAACTCCGTGTGCTAACGGAACCTTATATGAGATTGAATTTTATGTTGGTCAGTTGTTTCGTCTAATAATAAATAATAAATAATAATAATAAAATTAATAATAATATAAAATAATAATGTATTGAATATGTATTGAAGATATATCGTAGTCTTTTTGAGGAGGGACTCGCGTAAATAATAAGAAATATAATAAATAATAATAAATAAAACTATATTATATATTAATATATATATATATTAATCTATATCATATATATTTATATCATATATGTATATATATATGTATATTGTTTTTATACTAACATATATTATTGTATATATATATATATATATATATTAAAATCATAATTTTTTTATTTAAAGTTGTTTCGCTTCTAATTAAAATATAATAAATAATAATAAAACTAGAGCATGAAAGGAGCGAGGGAGGAGGAGAGAGGAAAGATTTTGAATGAGTATGATGAGTGCTGAAGTTTTGGGCCTGTAACGATAAATTGTCCTAATAGTGCGGTTTAAATGCCTTACGGGGTATTGATGGCCGTGTGACATATACGATGACCATTTGGGTATGGAGAGGAATGGGTATTCGGGTACCTAGTCAGTTTTATAGTTGTGATGTTGAAAGAAGAATGAATATGGGGAATACTTGTTCAAAAAAAAGTGAAATATAAGTATACATGCGAAGAGTGAGAACGGGGCGGGGAGGGCGGAGGATTATGGTTCGTATGGGAAGGATAGAGATAATTACTAGAGCTGTTACAATGTATTTAGAGGGGGGGGAGGGGATATACGGAATCAACTATATTGGTCAAGATGGATTGCAAGGTAAGGGTGGGAGAGAGGTGCACGATTAAGGAAAGGGAAAGAGGAGAGTGGAGGTATAAAGGGTAAAAATTGGAGATGACCAGATGTTAAAGAGGGAGTTAGGAGAAGGTACTGGAGGATAAGGTGGAGAGATACGTGAGAGGGACGAAATGTGGCACTGTAGGGGCCTATACGAGCTTTAAAGAGGCACTATGATGTAGCCTGTTTAGTGTCCAGAAGGGTATGTGGAGCTAAACAAAGGGTGGTGCAAAGCAGAAGGACAAGGAGCGAATGTGGAGTGAGGAGTCGTAAAGGAGGGTCGAGTTGAAAAGGAACCAAAGGAGCTTATGTGAAATGGTTGGAGAATAGGAGAAGGGAAAGCTGGGAGGAATATTAGAAGGGTTAGAGTGGAAGCAAAGAAGGCGGTGGAGAGGGCGAAGAGAAGAGCAAAAGAGGATTGGTGTAGAAAAGGTGACGGAAAATTTTGAATCAGGAAGTAAGATGTTTTGGAAAAGAAAGAAATAAAAAAAGGAAGAAGAAGGTTGGGGCGATGAGGCATTAAGGAGGAGATGGGAGTGGATCAGGAGGAGGAGGATAGGGTTGAGGAAGAGTGGGGAAGTAATTAGTGGATTAATTGAATGGAGGTGCGGCTGTGGTGCGGGAGGGAGGAAAGATTTGCATGAGGTGATGAGAGGGATGTATTGGGGAGGGAGGGGGAGGCATGAAAATAATAAATGAGGAAAATATTAGGCCTTGAGTAAGAAAAAGGAGCCGACAGGTCTGATTTGTGTGAGAATGGAAATGTACCTTACAGAAAGAGTGAGGTATAAGGGGTGAAGAGAGGGCGGTAATAGAGTTATATTAATATATGTTGGGGAGTGGCATGTGCTGACCGAGATTGGCAGGATGGTTGTGGGTCCCCTGTATAAGGGAAAGGATTAGGATGGAATGTGGGTAATTATAGAGTATTGAGTCTTTTAAGGTGTTGTATGGAAAGTGGTATTGTACGCAATACTGATTGAGAGACGTGAGAGGGTGACGGAAGGAAGAAGATGGGAAGAAACAAGGAGGATTTAGGAGGAAGAGGGTGTGTGGATCAAATTGTGTTTACACTAAGATGCTTGTGGAGAAAAGCTATTGAGAGGAAGGAAAAAGTGTATGGTGT
>JABUQX010089621.1:30000-35000 GCA_015478945.1 Trachelipus rathkii | reverse complement strand
AGAAGAAATTACAATATTAGACATAAATGGGGTAGAGTGGGGTGAAGAAGGAGGAATAACTCTGGAATGGGCTAATGTAAAATTTGGACAAAGGTTTGAGCGAGGATTTCAGCTTTTTGCGGAAGGTAAAACGGCAGCTGTGCCGTCGAAGATACTAGAGGATAGAAAGAGTGAGAAGCAAAGTAAGAGTTAAAAAATTTTTTTTATTCAAAATGCCAGAATGAATGTAAAGATAAGGAACCTGTAAGATTATTGTATTTTCTACAGATAAAAGATCTTTTATTGTCACGGAGAATAGATTTTGCATGCTTCGGGGATGAAATATAAGTTGCGTGGGTTTCTGGAGTTTGAAAACAAAGGTAATTTCTGAAGGCAGCGAATTTGTGGCGAATGACACGAAAGCAAACAGAGTTAAACCAAGGTTTGATAGGTTTAGTTGAAGGGAAATAATATGGAATGTAAGCCTCCTCGCCAGAGAGAGTCAAGTAGATAATACGCTCAGAACACTTTGTGGGACTCTTCCCCCGGAAGCAGTAGTCTTCTATGGAAATCAAAGGAGCACGATCGCAAGTACGAGTAATTAGCAGCACTTAAGTACCGAACACGTTTCCTCGCTGTTCTTAGGAGCCTTTCCTGCGGAAGACTTGAAGAGATGGAAGAGGAAACAGAGAAAAGAAGGTAGTCGGATGAACTCAGAGGGGGAAAAAGTTTAACAGAACAAGGAAGAGAATTAAAGGTTAGGAAAAGGTCTAGAATGTTCAGTTCATCTCCAAGACGGTCATGGGTATGAGTAAAGAGCTGCACCAACTACTCGAGGTTATTCTGGATTGGAAAGTGGTAAGCAGGTTCATCAGCTGTAAATAACAAGAATGATAATTTTAGAGAAAGTTGAAGAAGAGAGAATGTTTTCTAATTTGGAGCTTAAGTAGTCGAAGAATTTATGATAGTCAGTTAAGTTAAGAGCGAGATAAAAGACGATTTAGTAGTATATTAACAGGATAGCTTGAACATTAAGGTAGTAAATTCTGAATCCCCAAAATCAGAGACACGAGAACAAACATCATTGCCCACATACACACAGCTTCCGCCTTTGGCTTAAAATTGAGGATAAAGACAGTTTGAGTCAGCATATATATATATATATATATATATATATATATATATATATATATATATATATATATATATATATATATATATATATATATATATATATATATATATATATATATATATATATATATATATATATATATATATATATATATATATATATATATATATATATATATATATATATATATATATATATATATCAAGAAGATCCCCCCCAAATGACCGACCTCGACCTCAACCTCAACTTCTTCTATCATTCCCTCGCACTCACTTTTCAATTCGATGCTCACTCGATATTCACAAGTAAAATTGAATTGTTTGATGAAATTTATAGAACTTTTAAGTTCTATTATTGTTTTTTTTCTTTTTTCTTTTTTTTATAAAATAATATTTTAACAATGAAATTTGAAATTGACCTCGGTTCCTAAAAAAATTAGTTAAAAAAATAACAGCAAACAATAATCATATGATGTTAGGTTCATATTATGATTATAAACCTAACAAGGTATATATATATATATATATATATATATATATATATATATATATATATATATATATATATATATATATATATATACATTTATTTATATCTATATATATATATATATATATATATATATATATATATATATATATATATATATATATATATATATATATATATATATATATATATATATATATATATTTTTTTATGTAGTAACGAAATATATATATATATATATATATAAAAAGATTTATATCTTGCTGTTCTCGAAAACCGAATGACTTAAGGTGTTAAGATATATATATATATATATATATATATATATATATATATATAAACCTGTTGATTTCTATGGATAGATAAGATGCATGAAAGAGTTTACATAGCATTTGAGCTTTAAGGTAAAAAATAACTAACTAGTTTTTATTTATTTTTTTTTTTTTGGCATTATTATACTTAGTGTTATTTACTTCATGCCTATTGTTATTATTATTTAGAGCACACATAAACACACACACACACACACACACACACACACACACACACACACACACACACACACACACACACACACACACACACTCACACACACATAGTATAATATATTAAAATTTATGTATGTATATATATATATATATATATATATATATATATATATATATATATATATATATATATATATATATATATATATATTTAATATTTTTTTATTAAATTTTATTTACACTTTTAATAAATATTCCACATATATAATAATTATAATATTTAAACTTAAAAGGCTGTAATTAGTGGTCGTTGAATACATGAAGCTTTTATATATTTTTGAATATATTTTTATACTTAATAGTTAAATAAAAAATTGTTTATTACTAAACATCTGTTTACAAACAATTAAATTGGGGGAAATCGCTAAAGCAATAATAATCTTAAATATTAATATAGGTATTGCTATTGTATTATCAGTATTTTTAATATTAAACGAAGCAGTTAAAAAAAGTAGCAATAAAGGCAGAAATGAGAGACGCATCAATATATATATATATATATATATATAAATGTATATATATAACTATAAATATATATATAAAAATGTAAATATAAATATATATATAATATATTCAACTAGAGCTTGAAATATGAAGATGCTTTATAACATATATATATATATATATATATATATATATATATATATATATAAAATAAACACAATAATTCATAATCAAAACGGAATTTTATTTTATTTATTTACTTATTTTGGCTCATCCAGGTAACTGATGCCTAGCCTTTGGTAGGTATCTATGCTAACATGAGGTCATGTAGGTACCTGACCTGTATGGATCTATCCTAACTTATGTCCATCCACGCACACACACACACACACACACACACACACACACACACACACACACACACACACACACACATACACACACACACACACACACACACACAAGAGACACACACACATACACACACACACATTGGTGCATGATTCTCCTTGGCATTATAAAAAAATGCTTGGATTGGGAAACATTTTCTGATAAAGTAGAAACATTGTTGAGGAATTTTATGCTATTTCGAGATAAACTGATGATACTTTTGTCTTTAATTCTTAAGATGGAAAATTCCAGCATTAAAGTACATTAAGATAAAGACTACACACAAAAATTAATTATTTCCAAATGTGGCATCTAATGTTAAATTTACCATAATATTTCTCTCTCTCTCTCTCTCTCTCTCTCTCTCTCTCTCTCTCTCTCTCTATATATATATATATATATATATATATATATATATATATATATATATATATATATATATAAAAATATTTATATATATATATATACTGTATATATATATATATATATATATATATATATATATATATATATATATATATATATATATATATATATATATATATATATATATATATATATATACAAAGGTGGGCACCGTTAATGAGAAAGTTAACGTCGTTAATTCTTAATCGTTAACAAAAAAAATTAACGGCGTTAATCATTAAAGCGTTTATCGGTAAAGAATGTAGCGGAAGTTAACGTTAATCGTTAACGTTAACCGTCTTCAATTTTTTTTTTTTTTTTACAGTTATCGCCACCACTCCGGGCGAGGCCCTATTCAAGGAGTGGATGTTGCATAAAAACTTCATCCGCTAGCGCAAATTACGCAGATGAACATAGACGCAGGCTTTAAAGTGAGGGAGATTAAATTCAGCAGGAAACACAGAAGATGGAAGAGAGTTCCACAGAACAGTGGTGGAAGGAAAAAGGAAACACCGCAGCAAACTAGCTTGGAGTTCAATATCCACACAAAACTCGAGCGCAGATACAGCATCCCTTGTGCTACTAGGCGTCGTAAAGGTGTTGGTACGCAAGTGGAAGCTCCCTCGAACACCTGCCACTTTGCGATACCTAAAGAAAAGAGATAAAGCACCAACATCGCGCCGCAAAGATGATAGAGTTCAAGTGAACTGGAAAGTACATAACAGTTTATAAAGACTTTTGGCTTTTGACTCGACCCTGTCAAAAGCCGGGTGAAACTCGTGCGCAGATACAGCAACAGTACTCTATACAAGGCCGGATGAGACCCTTGTATAGCTGGAGTAACTGAGAAGAGGAAAAAAAGTCTCGCAGTCTAAACAGAACTCCCAGTTTCTTTGAGGCCACCCCAGCAACCGTTGTGATGTGAGGTTTCCAAGACATTTTTTTATGTTAAGGCCAAGGATGTTTATATTGTCAACAGGAGAGACGAAAGAACCGTCAAAAGAGATAGGAAAGTTAGAAGGTATTTTAGAGAGGGAGATTTGTAGAGTTGGGTTTTTAAAGAATTGAATTTCAAGAGGTTGGACGACCCCACCGCAAATTCTATCTAGCAGCGAGAATAGAATCGGAAGATTAAGACGAGGAGGTAATTCTAGAAGTAAGATGGAGCAGAATTGAAATGAGTTGAAGAATGAAGGGGTCGAGTCATCGGCATGTGAGTGGATAGAGTTAGATGTGCAGGTGAGAAGATCATTAATGAAAAGTAGGAATAAAGTAGGAGATGAGACGAAACCCTGAGGAACTCCACTATTGACAGAAAAAGAAGAAGAAGAAGTCGCTCCATCAACCATAGCCGATGTTTAGCGACTTGAAAGAAAGCTAGACATAAGTAAGCAAAGAGAAGGAGGAAAGGAGGGCAGCTTGGAGGCAGTGGCACGTGCCATACCCGGTCAAATACTTTGGATATGTCAGAAAGCGCCACTACGCAAGTCTGCCAGTAGTTCTAAGACCGGAAACTATAAATCCTTTAAATGAGGAAGTATATCGCCAGTAGACTTTGAACACCAAAAGCCGTACTAGCGATCGGAAAGAAGAGAATGAGATTCCAGATG
>JABUQX010089621.1:0-25000 GCA_015478945.1 Trachelipus rathkii | reverse complement strand
TCCAGGTAACACCTATGATGATTTTTATGGGAAAGAGGAGCGATATGTTTCTGCTCTTGAATTGTCACTAGTGAAATGCTCATCTTACTACATAAACTCCGAAAAGAACTCAAAAATATTTACTCTGTTAGTACCTATTTTTTTTCACCCGCTTCGTTTCGTAACCAATTGTGGAATGAATGAAGTTGAGAACTACAACGTCGCAACTGATGACCATTCTGACTGAATTGCAACTGATGTGATAATTTAAACTGTTTCATTACTTGCAACCGTGGGCATTTTTTATATATTTAATATTTACCACTAAGATTCTGAAAACTTTTCTTTCTCTTTTCATAATAATCGGTTAAAATTTATTAACCATTGCAGAAGTGGTTTAATTCTTAATCAAGTTATAAATAATAATTTACATTCTCAACCGTACCGGACTCCGGACTCTTTGAGTACTGAGTACTCAGCATTTATAGGATGAGAAAACCGGGTGCTTTAAAAACTACGTTTGAAGCGTTCTTTAATTGGGGACGTGGATGGCCTAGTGGATAGAGCATCCGGTTGTTGTTAACTCAGCAACGCGGAGTCCAACGTTCGAATCCCGCTGACGAAGAGTAAAATCTTCTGTGACTCATTCATTTAAAATGGTAAGAGTAAAATCTTCAGTGACTCATTCATGCTTAAAATGGGGGCGGGCCTTTGAGTACTCAGCATTTATGGGATGAAAAAGGGTGCTTTAAAAAACTACGTTTGAAGCGTTCTTTTTTTTTTGGGACGTGGATGGCCCTGGTGGATGAGCATCGGTTGTTGTTAACTCAACGCCGGAGTCCAACGTTCGAATCCCACTGACGGAGAGTAAAATCTTCTGTGACTCATTCATTAAATGAATGGTCACAGAGGCACACTCCATCGCTTGAAGTTCGGGCAGTATTGCGTCGCAGAGTTATCAGCCAGCCGGATGCTCTAACCGCTGGGCCATCCATCCCAAAAAGGCACTTCAAGCGGCTCAATTTCGTCATCCATGCTATTGCTCAAACCTGGCCCCAAACGAATGAGTCTGAAATTCCCACCGGACGAAGTAGACCACATTTAAAATCGCAGCGGTTTCTTACCGGTAAAGTTTATGGCAGTTCCGACTTCATTTTATAAAATTAAGCGGCCACGGCGCTATCATTTCAAAATTTTAGCGGCTCCGTCTCCAGCTAATAGTTACAATTTCATTTCCATTACACATGATATGTTAGTTCCTCTAAGGTTAAAAATATTTATGGTATTATAAAAGATTGGTTGTTAGTGACATCTTTATTTGACTTACAATTAAAAATTTTGAAAATATTTTATTAAAATTTTTTTAAAGAACAAAATAAATTATAATTCACGTACTTTCAGACTTTTAAAATAATTCTCCTTTGAACTATGAACATATGTAATATAATTTTATTCAAAACTGTTGTTTCTTAAAAATAAAACTGCTTCAAAAGAATCTTCTTTTAACAATATTCTTAGATGCGATTTTAATATTTTCAAATCCGAAAATAAGAAAGCGATCATCACTACTTGAGCAGACCAGAACTGTTACTGTGCAAACAGCATCTTGGAAATTTTTAAAATAATAATAATGGATTGCCTCCGTAACTGTTAGCATTGATTTCCGGTCGATTTTCGTTATGACATCTAATAACTTACGGAATTCTACTTTGTATTTTTCTAGAGTATTTTTGAGTTTGAAAGGTCTTTTATTGCCTGACTGTCATTTTTCAATCGCTTTTCTGAGTGCTCAATTAGTACCAGTGCTTATCAATATTGGCTTCTCCACATATCTGACAACATACCTCAAGGAAGAATTCCTGAAACTGATAAACAATCAGACTCCGATCCAGATTCCTATTCGATAGTGTTATTCATTTTAATTCATTGTTCACAACGAACTTTCCTAGATTTTAATATCAGATCTTCAGTTCTAAGAAGATTCTGAACTGTGGATCAACATATTTTGCTTTCAGTTAACATTCTTTCTTTTTCCCTTTCATGGAATTTTTTGTCATTTGCTAAAATCTTTCCTTTATTTTCTAATACATTAATTAGATAATTCCATTCTTCATAAAATTTTGTAGCAGTTAAGTCCTCTGATTGAATTTTCTTTGTTGTAAGGAAAGATTATTTTAATTATTCTACTAGGGTTTCAATTTGCTCTTATTGACTGTTGGAAAGATTAAAAATATTTTGGGGCACGTGTTACTGTTGCTATTTGTTTCGCCTTGTTTAAAAGATTTGCTGCAAGAGAATTGAAAAGTGTAAACTCCCCATCTCATGCTCATGCCTCATCGGAATATAATATTTTCATACTTTAATCAAGTTGGTTCTGAAAATCAACGAGTACTTCTTTGCTTTGACATTCAATAAAATCTGCGTCACATTGACCAGTTCCTCAAATACTTGCTCATTTTCTTATTTAATTTTCAAACGTACTAATCACATTTGATGCGTTATTCGTAACTATAATTATTACTTGCTCTTTTGATTTCAATTCTTTAAAAAATCAGCTTCTACAAATAAGCTATTTTGGGAAGAGAAGATTTAAAATGTTGGGTTCATTTAAAAGACCATCATGTATACTAGTAGGGAGCTCCACCAACTGCTCGAGGTCATTCTGGATAGAAAAGTTCTCCAACTGCATCTTGAGAATTTATGGAAAGTCATTGGCGGCTGTGAACGTTGAAATCATCAAGAATAATGATTTCAGAGAAGGGTGAGGAAGAGAGAATTTGTTCTTATTTGAAGTTTAAATAGTGGAAGAATTTTGGATAGTCAGTTGAGTCAGATAAGGAGAACAGATAAATTTATTAGTAAATTGAGAGGATAGCTTGAACCAAAAGGTAGAAAAATTGGAAGACTCCAAATCAAAGACACGAGAACAAACAACATCACTGCATATGGGAACAACAACCGCCAACAACAGAGAAGGGTTTGCTGTTAGAACGCTCAAACATTTGAGTTTCTGTTAAGAATAAGAGATGAGGTTTAGAGGAGGAGAGGTGATGTTCAACAAAGTGGAAATTAGGTAAAAGACTGCGAAGATTACAGAAATTGATAAAGAAAGAAAACTGTGCATCAGAACAAGCCGGCAATTCCTTGACGGCCATCTCAACACTCCACCACAGGAGGCCGCCAACTCTCAAGTGGTGATGGGGGAGGGGTGGATGAAGGGCGGATGATGGGGTATGTTTGGAAGCTGCTCCTCTTGGCTTCTTCAAGGCTATTCGTTTGGTTGCCATTTTTTTTAACAAGAAACGTGAAATCTTAAATAGTGTTTTATGTGATAAAGAGAGCTCCTCCTGTGTAAGAAGGATGTGAATATGAGCGCAAGGAAGGCGAACCATTGAGCACTGATGTGCTTTGAAATGCCTTCAACACTCCTTATATTTCTTCTTTTTTTTAATTTATGTGTGAATTTATATATATATATATATATATATATATATATATATATATATATATATATATATATATATATATATATATATATATATATTATATATATATATATAAATATATATATATAATATATATAAAAAAGTTATTAAGAACTATATATATATACTATATATATATAATAATATATATATTTATATATATATATATATATACTTAATATATATATATATATATATATATATATAACTAATATATATATATATATATATATATATATATATATATATAATAATAACTATATATATATATATATATATATATATATATATATATATATATATATATATATATATATATATATATATATATATATATATATATATATATATATATATAACAACAATATATATATATATATATATATAAATACTTGTAGGACCCCGCTCCCCTCTTACGAGAAACGGACGATCCAGAGATATTGAGCCACCACAGCAGGTTTATATCAAAGTTATGTCTGATGTCCGCCAGGTCCGAGTAGTTTAGTAAAAGGTGACTTGTGTCGTCATTTGTAGGTGAAGAACATTTTTGATAGTGGGGTGAGGTGCGTTGTAAATTTGATATTATATTCCTGAAGGGAGGATAGTGCCAGAGCGGAGACGGGATAGCATTACTTTGGTTTGAAGATCCAAAGTTTGTTCTGTGTGAGATATTTCAGGTGGACGAGCTTGGAGTATGGTGTTATTAGGGCATGTGGAGATTGTTCTTTGGGTTAACCGAGTATGAATGTGTTTGATAATGGGAATGTCCGGAGGCGGGGGTAGGGTGTGTGTTGTATATATCAGAATAGTATATAGCTGGTGTCATTTTTATTCCTTCCTGGTGCAGGGGTTGCTGTAATGTTTGATGTAGGGGGTGGTTTGGTAAAAGTGATTTACTGTAAAGTTGGAAACCTATCATGTCTAAAATGGGTTTTTACAAGAAGGATTTTTGGCTTCGGTTAGTAAGTGGTGGATAGGTGTGGTGGAAGAAAGGCAGCCTGTTATTATTTTGAGAGCTTTGTTTTGTAAGACTTCAAGTTTTTGTATATTGGTCTGTGATAATACGAACGCCCAAGCTGGTGATGCATAGTATGAAGGGACGGAGGTATTGCCTATAGACCATTGTTAGGAGCTCTATGAATTGACATGCGTTCAATTTATGTACGACTCTATAGTTGATATTGTTCACTTAAGGGGTGGGGGGTGAATGTCATGTGTGCATTGTGTGTGGAAAGTTAAGCCTAGGATGGTGGGATTTTATTAAGTGGAAGTCTATTATTTGAGAGAAAAACTGTTGGATGGATATTTGATTCTCTTCTGTCATGTGTAAGTAATGTGATAGAGGATTTGTGACGAGAGGAAGTCATTCTGTTTGTTGAGAGCCATTGTTCAATTTGGTTTGTATATTGTTGTAGTTCTTTACTAGCTCTGTGTTTATAGAGCGATTTCGAGACTGTGATTGGCCAGATCGTCTACGAGGCTGCTGATTTTTAATAGAAGGGGATGGGATGTGTGGTAGGTCATGCATAAAGAGATTAAAAGAGTGTTGGTGATAGGATGGCGCCCTTGGGGAGACTCCATTATATAATATGTATGCACGGGAGGGTGTGGAATCCACGTATATGACTCGCAGTACAACCGGACAGGAAATTGCTATGATTTTCTTATCATTGATGTTCATTTCTGTATTTGATAGTTTGTCTATTAAAAAGTAACGTGGGACTGGATCAAATGCTTTGTTGATGTCTATTGCAACAAGGAGAGTGGGGAAGGGGGGTGGAGTTTGGTTGAAACCAGTAAGAATGTTTTGTGCTAAATTGTTGAGTAGTGTGGTAGTGGAGTGTTTTTTTTAAATCCATGTAAAAAATCGGAGAGAAGGGACCGAAGGGGAATTCTATTTAGGTTAACCTTTCGAATACATTAGATATCATAGAGAGCAATGATATAAGTCTATACGAGGCAGGGTTGTTGGGGGGGGTTTGTTAGGTTTTAGTATGGGGGGATATATGTGCGTGCTCCCAGAATGTTGGGAAAGTGTTGGTTTGTCAAGGTTTATTGAATATTTGGGTTAGAACCTCTATAACTTTAGTTCCCAGGTGCTTGAGGTGTATATTGGATATTTTGTTTGGACCCTCTGCTTGGAAGGTTTTGAGGTTTTTGATGACGTTGAGCACCTCTAAAGAGGTGAATGAGATGGAAGGGGTTCTTCTTGATTGTTCTTCAATTGTTTTAGTCATTTTTTTGTTAATCTATTGGTAGGTTTTGTTAGTTTATGGGTAATTTTAGAATATTATGGCACTATATTACATTGATATTTTGAATTTGGGATTTTAATGTTTTGTTTACATATGGTTTGCTGGGTGGTTGCGTTTTTGAAGTGTTGATTTTTTTTACTGTTCGGAATATTTTTGTCTTGTGTTGGTTTTATTGTTAAACGTTTGAGTGCATTGCTGCCAACTCTTATCTTATTTGAATTCAGTTTAAGTTTTTTTTTTTTTTTTTTTGTCTTATTAGGGTGTCTTTCTGGTGAAAAATTGGGACTAAAATGTTTAAGACAAGTTTGGGAAATGTATTTTTGGGTGCATTTTTAATTTTGTATTATTCTTTGTCGAAAAATTGAAAATCAGTTTTTGGAAGGATTGTAGTCCTTGTTCTATGAAATCATCGTAAGATTACCAGTTCGCTTTCTTATAGTTAGTATGTGTTTTTTATTTAAAGGATGTGTGTGTGTGGAGGGGGTGTTTATGTTGGATTGTGATCAGAGAGGAGAGAGCATAAAATGTTTGTCATGTTGTGGTGACTTGAATTTGGGAAGAGCAGAAGAGGTAGGGAACGTGGAATTCTGATTGCATTGGAATGGTCGTTGGCTAGATTGGTTTCTATTGTTGAGAATACAGAGTGAGTGCAAGCTTTCTATGAGTGTTTCACCCTTTGATGTGTGTGTGAGTGTGTGTGTGTGTGTGTGTGTGTGTGTGACGGGGACAGGTCTAGGGCATAATCCCTATGGCATTGTATTGAGGTGGATGGAGGGATATGGAAGTTGACCAAATTATGATTTTTATTGCTTTTCACTTCTACTGATAGTACATGGATATTTAGTCGTTGTTCATAATTAACTGTGTATGATTTGTGGTGTTCCGGAATTGTATATTTTTGCGCATGAGAGTAATTAGGCTATGTTTGGATGGAACTCTATTTAGTCTTGAGACTGTATCGTTGGGAAATTCAAAGAGGTTAAGTGTCTGATTTAAGATTTGATTCCTGTATTAATGCTATGTGTATATTGAATTTATTTAAAGTGATGAGAATTTTTTTATGTTCATTCTTTATTTCATTAATATTAATTGAAGACTGTCGATTAAATTGTGTGGAGGGGAGATGTTTAATTTCTATGTAATAGTCTCCGCATGAGTGGCAAGACCAGACTGGAGAATATTGATTGAGGATTTTGAGATTAGTGCACTTTAAGTGAAATGAGAGATGACAGATGCTGCATAATACTGAGGATTGTCCTAGAGTGATTGATCTATTATATTTGGGGCAGATATATGTTCAGGGGCCTGGATTTAGTTCACTATCTCCGGCTGATAGGAGGAGTTGGAGCGCGTACATCGGTCTTACGGACCCCAAATTTAAGAAGGTGAGAATATATACGGATATTACTGAGCCCAGACGAATTGCTGGCGGTCGATCCCTAAAAGGTCGCACCTCTTGCAGGGGGTGAGAGGCGGTAGCTATTTGGAGGTTCGATGAGATTGTTCTCTTCGCTTTGGCTTGAAAATTCCTTCCGAGCCGGTGCCAGGTTGAGACTCTCCCAAGCATGCGGAGCCTCGTGGTTGAATCACTGACATGCTGAATGCAACACAACACAACACACACACACACACACACACACACACACACACACACACACACACACACACACACCTACACATACATATTATATATATATATATATATATATATATATATATATATATATATATATATATATATATATATATATATATATATATATATATATATATATATATATATATATATATACAGAAACCGAAATTCAAAAATACACGCGAAAATCTCGACAATACTGGATATATATATATATATATATATATATATATATATATATATATATATATATATATATATATATATATATATATATATATATATATATATATATATATATATATATATCCCCCTATATATATATATATATATATATAGATAAATAAATTTGTAATTATTTTTAGGTTCATTATGATGCTGGACAAAAGTGAAGACTACGATCTTGAAAAAGCAAAGCCCAAAGAGAGAAGAGGACCCGTACAAGAGCGAGCCATCGTTATTCGCAAGGACTCGAACTGGCTCTTTGATGAGCGCAACAACAACAAAATAAGACTTGCTACAATCCTTTTAACTGCTCTCAATTTCAGCATTGAGGTTCCTAGTATCGAACGTGTTTATTCTAGTAAAGAGAAGAAGAAGCTAAGCATAATTGGCGAGGAAATTATGACAATGGAAAATGGCCTTCCTCAAAGCCCAGTGGAAGAGTCAAATATTCCCAAACAAAACGGAGTAAGTTTCAAAGAAGTAGCTTTAAATCATAAGAATCAAAATCATGAGCAAGAAAATTATGATACGAAGATATCAGAGCTAAATGACATGAATGAAATTAAGGTTATAAATAATAACGATCATATCCCTGAAGAAAAGGAAGTAAAGGAGACTAAAGAATATCCAGAAATGGATAATATTAGCAAAGGTAGCATGCAAGAGGGCATTACTAAGGCAGAAATAAATTCGGAGGAGAAATCTGCCGATGAAACATCTTACGAAAATGAAGCTTTTGAAAAAGATAAGCCATAAATTAAAGTATTTTGAACGAAATACTGAAAGATATTTATGAAATAAATAATCTGTCAGCTTGTTACTCATTATATTAAAAAAGGTGTTTTAACCTTTTCTTTTATTAATGTGAAGACAAAAAGGTTATGTAGTTATGTAGTTTGTCATTTGTGTAAAATTTGTAAATATAAAATTCATTTTTGATGTGTAATAAAATGTATTTTTTAAATTGGTTTCCTTAACCTCTTTAATCTTACAATATATATATATATATATATATATATATATATATATATATATATATATATATATATATAAAATTTATTTTTATATATATATATATATATATATATATATTCTTTTTTTTTTTATATATATATATATATATATATATATATATATATATATATATATATATATATATATATATATATATATATATATATATATATATATATATATATATATATATATATATATATATACTCTATCACTAAGGAAGTTTGGTCAAGATTTTTAAATATTAGTCTGAAGATATAGAATAAATTATAGTGCATAAAGGTAGTAGTAATAACTATTTCTGCAAAGTTGATTTCAACAATTGATCTCCTAAAAGAACAAAGAAATCTGACTAAAAATAAATGAATTTTAATGTATGAAAAGCAATATTAAACACAAATTCAATGCTTTTAGCAGGGAATTTAAGGTTTAATTGATGAAGCAAGAAAAATGAATATAAAGTTAAAAAATGTGATTAAAATACTATGGGTAAGGGTGCAAACAAAGAAATTTTTATTATTATTATTACTTTTTTTTTTTTTTTTGTGAGCGTACAAGTTTAGTCACTGCACTGACACGGGGAAGCAGAAATACTGGCTTGGAAATCCACCACCAGGGACAACACCTATATTCAACGTAACTAGCAAATGACTAATGTCTCATGTGCGTTATATCTTATGCAGCAAGTTTTAATCCCTAAGAAAGGTAAAAATAAAGTCTGGGCGAAAAATTGGAGTCTTTGACGGGCCATATGAGATGATGTTTTCGAAAAGCATGACAAAACTTATTGCTAGAGCCTTGAAAGGCAATATATTCTACCAGAATGTGGTGAGAATGAAAAGTGGAACTTGTAACTGTCAAAACTGACAGGGAAGGGGGCTTTCCTCGACATAGAAAAAGAACTGTGTGAGAGGTGTACATGTCCGTTTTTTTCAGTGAGTGTGGAACCATCCACAGCTTACAAAAATAGCGGCCATATTAGGTTGGCAAAAGCTCTATGGGCGAGTCCAACTGTAAGGGAATCTAACATCCAGATGTTTAGTTAGATGTCATAAAAAGTAGCTTAAGATTTTAAAGAGGCGAAAGGTGTGAACTACTTTTGAAAGTGGGTGAATCAACCATTATTTTGGTGTGGTTTGGCAGATAGTGGAACGGACCAAATGGTGGAAAATTCTCGGCGACGGATGAACTGTAATTGGATGAAGTCAACAGGGTGTGTCGAACGTGGTGGGAGATCGTGGGGAATATATTGGCTATGTAAAGGTTGAATTTGGATAATACGGAGACGCAGGGCGGCAGATACCATGATAAATCTTTAACCGGCCCCGGCTCAGGGTCCGCTCCGGCTCCGGCTCCGCTCCAGCATTTCAAAATTTCTCTTAGATGACCTACTAGGCTTTATTTATTACCTTCTTCATTTAACTTCTTAAGATCATATTTTCTGTTACAAAATTTTATGTATGATGAAATTGATGGTTAATACTATCTTAATACTTAGAACAGAATACTCGAAAATATTTTATAGAAAATAAGATTTTAAGAAAACAAAAAAAAAAAAAAAATACAAAAAAAAAAAATAAAAAATAAAAAAATAAAATCGCTTTTTCTAAATTTTTAAATAATTCCTCTTTGACGCATGAGCTCCTGCCTGACATTACGTAATAATTTAAACACACAGTTAATTTTTTTCCTTTGTTTTATTTTTTTATTTTTTTTTGAATTTTACTAAACGAAAAATTAATTTCAGTTCTCCGAGTTATATTAATTCCTCTGAACTATGAAATGACTGAACATATATTAAATTATTCAAAACATATTTTATTAATATATAGTAAACTGTATAGAAAATTTTTAAATATATATATATATATATATATATATAATATATATATATAAATATATATATATAATAAATATATATAATATATATATATATATGATAATATATACTATATAATAGAATATATAATATAATAAAATATATAATAATATATAGATATATATAATATATATATATATAATCTTAGATATATAATATGAAATATTTGTTCAATTAACAGTATGAATATAATATATTAATTCACTTTCTTTTCATTAATGTTTAAAAGTAACTTCTCTTTTGACATTTGGCAATATAAATAAAATTTATTCAAAAACAATTGTTTCTGAAAAATAAAACTTTTTTAATAAAATCCTTCTTTAACGATTCCTTAATCCGATTTATTATTTTTTAAAAGCAGAAATAAACCTCTCAACATTCACTTGACTAGGTGGCAAAGTAATGTGGTGCCTGCATCTTCCAAAAAAATTTTATGATAGCCTAGGATTGCTCTTTAACTGTAAAAACTTGATTTTTGGGAAATTTCATATTCGTCTAATGCCCTGATGGAATCTACTTTGTTATTTTTCTAGAGGATTTTTAGGTTAAGGTCTTACTGTTAGAATGTCTTTTTTCAATCGCTGTTCTGCATGCTCCGATTGGTCCCATTCTGACAAGATACCACAAAGGAGGATTTCTGAAACTGCCAACATCAAACCCACCCAATTTCTGTTCATGTGTATTCATTTAATCCTAGTTCATAAAGAGCATTCCTAATTTAAGTATCAGATCTTCAGTTCTGAGGAAATTCTGAACTGTGGATCAACAAAGATGACCAAGAAAAAGTATTTTTTCAGTTAACATTCTTTCCCTCTTCCAAGGAATTCTTTTATGTCATTTTAACGTCTGCTGTAAAAATTTACCTAAAATTTATAGCAACTGAGTGAATTTATTTTTGTTGTAAAGTATGGGTGTTTTAATAATTCTTTAAGGGTTTCGATTTGTTCCCACTGACTATCGGAAAGAGAAAGTTCACGAGTACAGACAGCCATCATACTAATATAGTCTTTGAGTCGAAGAAGCTTTTCGAGCATAAGATATTTACTTCCCCATCTTGTCTCATTATCTAAGATTGCCACTTTTCCAGCTTGACGCTTTAGAATTCCATTAATTTTAAAACTTGCTGCTTTGTTATCTGTTTCGCCTTGTTAATAAGATTTTCTGTAAGTATTGTGGGACCATCACGCACTGCTAACTGTAAAGTATGAACTCCACACCTCATGTGTGCTAACGTTTTAGCAATGTTGTTTTTTATCTTCGTCCACATATCTAATATTAATAGCAAAATAATTTAGTTTGCCCTTGTACAAGCATCCATTTTTAAGTTTATTATTTTTCTTATCCACTACTTCTAGAACTATTTTACAATTTTTTTTTTTTTACAAAGGGACTTCAAGTTTCAAAGCCATGTCTCCACACAGCGCTTTAAATCCTGGTCTTGCAAAAAAACTAATACCATTATAATCAATTGTATTTTAATTTTTCACTCGACATAGACAGAAACAAGTTTTTGACAATGCAGGTATATTAGTTCGGAGTTTTTGAAAAAAGGTTTATCCTGAACAGCATTTTGCTTCACCTTTTTTGGTTTAACAATTGCAAAGCATGTGATGAGAGCGTTTTAAATCAACTGCGTTGAGTATTTCATATTGACAAATATAAGTACTTTGACCTTCAGAGCGAGTAAAATATTCAAGTACATGAAGTGTTTTCATAGTGTATTGACAGAATTTTTAAGGATGATTAAACTTAATTAATTAAAGTTTATCTATAGAAGTAATGTCCTCTTTCTTATTTATGAATAATAAACATATATAAGCAATACATTCGGAAAAAAAATATAATTATATATATATATATATAGAATATGTGTATATTGATATATTATATATATAATAATAGTATAATGATATAATATAATAAAATATATATATATATATAGTATAATATATATATATTAATATATAGATATAATAATATATATATAATATAGTATATTATTACAGATTACCACCACTCACGGGCTCGCCCTTGTTCAAGGAGGGGCAGAAAAAAAATACAGGAAAACCCACCAAAGCCAAGCCTAACGAAAATCTCTCAGGTGTGCGCAGACGGTGGGTTTTAAAGAGAGGAAGATTAAATACAGTAGGAAAAACTGAAGGATGGCAAGAGTTCCACAGAACAAAGTGGCTGAAGACGCACATAGACAATAAGAAACGAGTCTGGGATTTTCAATGCGCGCACTGCAAAATGCATGCGAGGAGCATGTAGCCCCTTGTATGTCGAGGGCCGACGCGAGATGGGGTGGAGGGGGGGGGGGGTGGTGGGTGGGGGGGGTGGGAGGGGGTGGGAGGGCTGCTTCGGTAGGTGGTGGGGGGGGGTGGGGGGGGGGGGGTGGGCGAGACGTCCGGGGCGTGCAGGGGTGCGTGTTGGAGCCTGCGTTGTGAGTCCTTATTAGAAAGAGGATAGGGGTTTGCGGCCTCTCGGCGAAGCGGGGTGCACGTTCCGGCCAGAGGGAGGGTGAGGAGGGGGTCCAAAGAGTTAGAAAGTAGGACAGTTAAAGTCTCCTTACTGTAACATTCAACTCTGTCCAATAGAAGGTGGCAGCCGGAGCCCCCCCAGATGTGAGAAACAGTACTCCAAACAAGGGCGAATAAGCCCTTATATAACTGGGTAGCTAGCAGAAGAAAAAAATTCCCCGCAACCTGAACAGAACTCCAGTTTCTTTGAGGCCACCTTAGCAACCGTATGTGATATGAGGTTTCCAAGAAATTTTTTGTTTATGTTAAAGCCAAGGATGTTTATTTGTCAACAGAAGAAATGAGATTCTTACAACACAAGATAAAAGTTAAAGTATTTGACAGGAGTTGTAAAGTAGTTGAGTTTTCAAAGAGTGAATTTCACAAGGTGTGGTGGCACCCACGTGGGAAATTACCACAACTCCATACGATCGGCAAGAACTAGGAATCAGAAAGCTGAAGGAACGAGAGGCAACTCTAGATGCAAAAGAGAGCGAATTTGAAATGAGTGGAAGAATTGGAGAGTTGAGTCATCGGCATGAAAAGAATGAACAGAGTTAGATATACAGTTGAGGAATCGATTGATGAAAAAGAAGAATAAAGTAGGAGATAAAACAGAAACTGAAGGAACACCACAATTAACAGAAAGTAGAAAGAAGTCGCTCCTATCAACGAGTCTCGATAGGAGCGACCAAAGGAAAAATCCTTACAATAAGAAGCCAAAAGTAAGGAAGGAGAAACCCAAAGGAAAGGAGCTTTAGAGGATAGCGACGCATGCATACTCGATCAAACCTTTAGTTACGCATGCCATTACCGATCAGAAGATTTTGATATGTCCCTAAGGGCAGAAGACATGAAATTAGTAATATAGGGAGATGTCACAGTCGTAGACCTCGAAGCGTCGGAAAGCCCATACTGATAGATCGAAAGAAGAATGAGATCCAGATGATCCAGGGATATGAGAGTTAAGAAGTTGCAAAGATCTTAGAGAGAATAAAAGTGAGACTATAGGGCGATAGTTAGAAGGAATCAGAGGCGCCTGCCCTTTTTCGGGATTGGGTTGGACATATGCAGTCTTCCAGCACTGCAGGAAAAGTACAAGTATTAAGCATAGAGAGTAGAGTTGATCGAGAGACAGGGCCAGCTCGGAAAGCACCAATCCCTTAAAAACACGGGAGGAATCCATCCGGGGCCACTAGCCTCCTGACACTTCATAGATCTTCAGAATCTATACACCCGATCGAATGCTAATTCACGGAGAGAGCATAGAAACCTAAGAGGAGAAGAAGCAGGAGGATATTGCCGGAATCGTCCAGGGTAGAATAGATGAAAAAGGAGAATGCAATTGTTTTTTCAGTAGGAGAGTTAGCCACAGAACCGTCAGAGCGAATAAGGAGGAAAGCAGATTTACAAAAGTTGTCCAGATTTTTGCAAGAGGCCAGAAATTTTATCAGTAGGAGAGCCAAGTAGGTGTCGCACTTACTTTAGCCTGGCGAATAAGAGCCCGCAACATTCCGATCAAATGGAGAATTCATAAGATATAGGAGACGAGATTTTCAATGCCCATACGCGAATGTCCTCCTCCGAAGGACGAGAACATCCCCAGTCGAAACCATGAGTTTGAGATAAAATTTAGTTGAAGATGAAGAACCGCTCATACCCTCAACGATTACGGCCCCTTCCTTTTCAGCGGTGCGAAGCGTCCTCCGAATCAAAGCAAGATTCACTCCAAGCATAGTTAGCAAAGAAAAACGACGCAACGCCCCCCAATTACCCGAATTAAAAGTGCCAGTAAAGTACGATTGGCCTGGTGGAGCTTGCTGGAGAATAAATTTTTAAAAATTTAAGAGCTACAAATTTTTCAGAATTACCGATAGGATGGAAAATGGTATATTTATATCGAGAAGGAATAGTGTGAAACATAAATCAAGCGTGTTCAAGAATTGGTTAGGACGATCTTGGATGTGTGTGTAGCTTCTTTAATTAACTGTTCCAGATCGTTGAGAATACTGAATGTTTTTTGGTCTCCTCCCCCTCCTGCATCAGTATAGAGGAGCCTAACCACTCAGTGTGATGAACTTTGAAATCACCTAAATAGGGGATCTCCATTTGGATGGGGAAGAAGTAACAGTCTCATGAAAGTAGTAAGATATTCAAAAAAGGGGAAAATGATTTAGGTTAGGTCAGCTGTAGCAGAAGCACTCAAGATAATGATAGCAGTAGGAAAATAGATTTTAAGCCATAGAACATCGAAATTAGGAATCAAGATTCTCAAGACGTGTGACATTAGTTAATGTTTTATATAGGCACAGACTCCACCAAATTGTGAAAAAAGTTGCAGTTAGGTTCGAGATATTTATATTACTAGAAAAGAAGTCTCTGGTTTGATGGTCTCAGAGAGGAAAATACGTTAGGTAGAGAGTTAGCGACGTGATATTCCACAGATTCATTGTTAGCTTTGAGGCCACGAAAGTTAGCAAAGTCAATAGAAAAACCCCACCTGCGTCCGCCCACCCCGTAACAATATATTATATATATATATATATATATATATATATATATATATATTATATAATATATATATATATATATGATAGATATATATATATAATATATATATATAATATATATAATATATATATATATTATATAATATAATATATATATATAAAATATCTAATCGCATTATAAAAACTAAAAAGTACTAATATATATATAATATATAATATAAAATCTAGTAATAAAATCAAAATTAAGTAATTTTGACTTGCAGGGCCGGAACAGTGTCTACCAGGCTCTGGCTCCTGCTCCAGTCCATAAAAAAATTTCGGCTCCAGCTCCAGACCCTCACCAAAGGTTTCAGGCCCGAATCATGCTCCTCAAAAATTTCGGCTACCGGCTCCTGCTCCCGTCCCAACCCTGAGGAAACATGCAAGACAAACCTCTTGCGTACGGTTGCGCCGTTGGAAGTATGGCCACTCCCAATGTCAGGTTTTACTCTCCGATGAACCACCCGTCCAACATTCTTCCAGCATGACCAGAATCCCTAGAGGAGCCCATGGTGGTAGTTATTCGAGGGAATGCAATCCTGTCGAAGTGCTGATGTAAGATGGCTAAAGCAATTCCTGTGAGAAGAGGAATCCCATATGGCCCCTTTGTTAGCTTCCTAATTTCCGAGGACCCCAACATAAGAAGGGATCCAGCAGAGCATAGCTTGGTGTCTGCGAGAGTGAAGACGAAGAAGAAATTGCTTCTATGGAAATCAGCACGCTTTTGGAGTAAGGTTCCTTAAGCGTTAAGCAGGAGCCGGAATATATTATATGATGTTGATCTGGATCAAGGATTAAAATTCAAAAGGACTCTCAAAATTGCAGAGAGTTCCCCTGTAAAGATTGATGCGTTGATGGAAATGGAGTGTGCGAGAATGCGGTAAGGGAAGACTACACACGAATAGACACCTTCCTTAATTTTGGGCCGTCTGTATAGACCGATATCGAACCGCTATGGATCACCGTTTAAGAGAGGAAGGATGTTTATAGCATGACTGCAGGCTGGTTCAATTTGGAAGGTGAGGACAAGACCAGACATATAGAAGGAGCTGGAAATATCCATGGGGTATGACTGTCGTCATAAGAATGTGACATTACTTTTTGAAAGGGGATATTTAAAAAGTTGAAAGAGTATAGGGAGAAATTTACAGACTCTGAAATATGAGTGCCCACGTCAACCCAAGGGAAAACAGTATAACGCTGGGCACACTGCCTTGTGGAACACCCACATCCAGAACAAAGTGTCGTGACAGAAAGGAAGAGCACCGAACTTGAATGGCTCTGTCAGACATAAGGCGCAGGAGGAAGAGATGCAACTATCACCGAAGGCAAAGTGTGTGGAGTCTTAAGAGGATCCCAGTTCTTCACGTGGTGTCATATAGAGCTTCTCAAGGTTAAAACATACCTCTAATACCATTGTGTCTTTGGAGAAGGCCTCAACAGAAGATCCCCAGTCGAGCGATGATTTCCAAAGCCAAATTGGTAGTTTGAAAAGACAGCAGCTTTCCAGAACCGGGGGGAGGCCAGCCACCATTTTTTACTTTAGTTTGTAGGTATGACATGTAAGCGAAATCGGCCTTTGATCAATAGTAAATTTCGGATCTTTCAAGCTTGGAGATTGAGATAACATAAACTGTTGACCAACCATTCATATGGAAGGCTGACTCTGTCCAAATTCTATTAGAAAGGTCTGACAAAAAAGCCGATGCAAAAGGGTGGATATGACGGAGCATGATGTAGGATATAATATCTGGTCCAGAGGAGCCGTCTTTGCAGTTTGCCTGTAGAGTAAAAAGACGGTTACAAGCAATGTTGAAAAGTTAGGTTATATTGTTCCATTTCTTATGGTTTGGAAATCTACGTCATGGAAGGAATAGCAGGAACGACTTGAAAAACAGTAGCCTAATGTGTCCGCAACTGCCGCTGAAGCAGAGATTGTATCAAGAATATTCATACCCATAACGAAGCTCCAACGATGGGGAACCGTTGAAATGTCGAGAGATTTTCTGAACAACCTTCTACAATGGCGAAGGAGAAGCTATGGAATTAACAGTTGAAACATAAGACGGGATGTGTTCCTTGCGTGTCTGACGGTTGATTCGCAGAGATCTTGCAGCATCAGCTTTATAGATTATCAGATTGGCAGTGTTGCGATTCCATTCGTACAGTTTTTTCTTTTCCCGGTCTGCCCGAGAACACAATGAAAACTACCAAGGAATGGCCCACCCACAGAAGACCATCATATGCATGCTTCAGCCGCAGAGGATGACATGTTTGAAGAAATAAAAGGCAGCGTCAACGGTTTCGAATAATTTTGTGGAGGGAGAGAGCGGAATGACCGGTGATTGATAGAATGGGGGGGGGGCCCACTCTCCTCGGTCATATCGCCAAAGCGAATGGGGTTCTGAATCTGGACTCGGTGAAAGTGCATACAGAGCTATGGGATAGTGGTAGATTTCATCATGCAGATGATCAGAACGTGAACAGGAAAATCTGTCCATGATAGAATGGGAACAGAAGGATATATCAATGCAAGGTTGATAGCAGGGTTGTTTGGTTTAAACATGTTTTTTTTTTTGTTTAAACCAACTTAAAAACCATTGTTTTTTTGTTTTTTAATGTTTTTTTCTTCTTCAAATAAAAACGTATTTAAAAGTGATCTAAATGAAATCATATAGCTAATATATCCTAATTATATATTTAGATAGTAAATAAATGGGAGGAAAACATGTTCCAGACTTTACCAGTAGAGTACATACATGTAAGATTGAGCATATCAGTTAAGTCTAGGTCATGGAGTTGAGCGGAGAATGGATGAGACTATCTGAAATATGATTCTTAGGAACTCTCCTCAAAGAAGGAGGCACATGACTTAAAAATTCCCAAAAATACAATGTCAATTTTAATAACAAAAATATAAGGAGAGTGACGCAACAGTTCGACAGCTAGAAAGATTGGAGAGAGCTAGTAAGTGTAGAAGAGTTAAGGAGTCGACAAGCCCTAGGCAACACTTTATCATGGAGAGCAGTATGTGTGAAACAACCCCAGATATGTGATTAATACTCTATAGAAGGGCGAACAACTCCCTTACGTAGAGCTAGCAACTGTTATGGTGAGAAGTTCTGAAGGCACCTCGGAAAACCCAATTAGAAAGAAAATAATGTGATGCTTCTAATAAAGATCACGAGAAAAGAAAATATCAAGAATATTAAGAACAGAAGAAGGTTAGAGTTGTGTTTCAAAGAAGATATTATAGTTGTGTGAAATATTATGTCAAGTAGATAGATGAAGAAGCTGAGTTATTGAGGCATTGAAAAGAACCATGTTTTCTTTAACATAACAATAGGTATCAGAAAAATCAGAAGTCTGTTGATTCAAGGCTATCCTCCTATCATCATTTATTTTCTGTTGCTTGAGTCGTTAAGAGAAGGTTACAAAGAGAAGGATAAATACCAAAAGTGGGAAGTTTAGATATTAAGCTTTCTGACAGAGTTTATTGAAAGGTTTCGATATGTCTAGCACCACAGAAAAAGATTCACCGAAATACGAAAGTGCAGAAAACATAGAGTTGGAGAGAACGCTAAGAAGACCATCAGTCGGATCAGCAATCAGAGATAAGATTAGAAGATTTAAAATGTTTTTAAATCTTCTTGTTAAGAATAGATTAGAAAACTTTAGGAAGAACAGAGGTTAAAGCGATAGGACGATAATTGGATTGTTGACTGGAGTCCCGCTTCTTCATCAGATGCTGAATGAATGCATTCTTTCAGCAGGAGGAAAAGGTTGAAGCTTATAGGCAGTGAGGAAATAGGTTATAAAGGCAGGGTGCAAAATCAGAAGCACAGGACCACTGACTCTGACTAACTCTGACTCGGGGAGCCGTTTTTTTTATTGTGCTCCCGGACTAATAGTGGCGCTTCAAATTTTGCCGTTATTCGCATGAAAACATTAAAAAAAATGCAATATATTTTTCTTTTCAGTAAACCACAGCAAAACGTTGGATAAACAAACCGATGATTTAAATAAGAAATGTGCACGTTGCCCAAATATATATCCTATGAAAATTTCATATTGATAATAGAGAGAAAAAAAATTTGGCAATTCAAATCCTAATTGGATTTTTTTTTCATATTTTTTCATATGAAAAGCGACAAACCTGGAGACGATAGACAAAAAAACAAAATAATTTTGAATCCAGCGCCAAAATTTTTTTTTAGTGTATATAGAGAGGAAGTCAATGCTCATTACAAAGCGGCAATACTGGGTTGGGGTACAACACCAGGGACCTCTTCCAGACATCTAGACAAAACGAGATGGGTGACGAAACGAGTAAATTAAATTTTGTATAGCAAATTTAAGTCTCTTAAAAAAAGCAAAAATAGCATCATATCGGAAGGACGATGATTCTGAGAGGATATGAGAGAGACGATTTTAATAGGAAACATTATGTAGTGCAGGAAAGAGCCTATTCTAGATGTCCCCACGGTCGAACATCCAACCAGGATGTGGTGAATCAAGAAGGGGTGCAAGAACGGCAAAATGGACAAGCCGAGGGTGTCTCCCTCGATATAAGATATCCCCGGGTAAGGCTTTAGATGCATGTGACCAATTTTCAATCGAGCAAGCATCACCTCCCTGTGGCAATCTAAGAGAAGCGGGAAAGACCATCTACGTAGGAAGTTTGACGGTACAGAGTTTTATACCACGGATGTCTTCCTCCCAGTATTCTTGCCAGCATATGTCGAACTCCGCTTTGAGGGGTGGGGGTATAGTAGTCTGAAGATCTTTGGAAAGGTAGGAGTTATTAGGGGAACAAGATTTAGCTGCCTGAAATGCTGTTTTGTCAAATCAAAGCCACAGGCTCCGCTGTAAATACGAACTAACAGGACGGAAGATAGCGAGAGAAAATACAATATAGGAAGACGGCCCAAGCTCCCATCCTATCTCTAGTTTTAGAGACATTGGTGAAAACAGACACCGAATCTGAATGAAGATCAAGGTGAGAATAGAAGTCAGCTTAAAGTAGGACCGGGTGCGTATCAGATTTTACGGTAAACGATGATACCTACAAATTTGCACAGGAGGGTATAACCATAACTCGCAGAAGTTGTCGTGGGTGTATGGCAATACGTAACGTACTGGTATATGTGTATTGTCGAAAACAGGGGCCACAAGGCGAAGCTAAGCGCCACCTCATCAAGAGGATGAGCCAAAGCGAAAGGGGAAGGGGTCTGTAGAAGTAATTAAAGTGAACACATAAGCAGTTCTCTTCTCAGAGACAGACCTAACACCCACCTCCACCTCCCGTTCAATGACGAACGGAAGGCTCCAGTTGCAGTGCGGAGCCCTAATTCTGAACAGGGTTTAGGAGACGAAGATTCGGAGGTTTGGCCGTACATGATACAACCATAATCGTCTTGCCGTCACCTAAGCGATGGAAAGTTTGAGTAAGGATTACCTATCGGCATCCTAGGTAGTTGATGTAAGGTGACAAAGAAGATCCAGAGGTCGATGGCAACTTGTTTTCAGCTGATGGATATGTGAAAGATATGGCAATCGTTCGTACAAGATCAGACCCGATAACTTAACCTGTGGTTCGACCTTGATAGGGGAGTCCTACAGGCCCAGAATGTGGGAGCGGGGAGTCCTGCGTGGTGGCGCTTGACATATCCAAGGCCTTTGACCGGGTTTGGCACGCGTCACTGCTCTCTAAAGCTCCCTTCCTTTGGGTTTCCTCCTTCTCTTTGCTTACTCCTTTCGTTTTCTCTCCGATAGTTCCATATCAGCACTCGTTAATGGAGCGTGCTCTTTCTTCTTTCCTGTTAACTGTGTTGTTCCGCAAGGTTAATGCGTCCTTCCAAACTTTAATTCCTACATTTAACGATCTTCCCAGCTGTACTTCCATAAGAGTAAACACTCTTATGCCGATGACTCAACTCATCATTCTTCAACTCATTTCAAATCTGCTCCCTCTTTTGCTTCATGAGTTGCCTCTCGTCTTCAGCTTTCCAATTCTATTCTTGCCGATCTGGATAGGATCTCCCGGTGGGGTCACCACAACCTTGTAAAATTCAACTTCTCTACATCTCCCTCTCAAAAACACCTCCGACCTTTCCTATTTCCTCGACGCCTCTAACTTCTCTCCTGGAATAACAAACATTCTCGGTTCTTAACATACCACAACAAATTATCTTGGAAACCTCATATTTCAAGTTGCCAAAAGGGACCTCGAGAACTGGAGTTCTGTTCAAGTTGCGGAATTTTTTCTTCCATAAGGCAACCGCAGTTATAAAGCTAATTCGCCCTTATATGAGTACTGTTCTTACATTTGGGGGGGGGATCCGGCTCCACCTTCTATTGGATAGTTGAGTCTAAAGCTAAGAGACTAATAAAACTTCCCCCTACTTTCAAACTCTCTTGACCCTCTATCTCTGCGACGTAACGTTGGCGCTCATCTACTTCTATATACTACAGGGGCAGATGCTCTTGGGGGTTGACCTCTCGCATTCCACCACCCTTGCGTCGCCCTCGTACCACAAAAGATGCCTTGCTCTCGCACGAATTTTGCGTGAGTATTGTAAAACCCAACTTGTTCGTCTGAGTGCCTTCTTCTTTTCCAGCTACTCTTTCGTGTAAACTCCTTCCTTCTTCTGTTTTCTCTCTATATTTAATCTTCCTCTCTTTAAAGCCCACGTCTGCGCTCATCCGAGAACTTTGCGTTAGACTGGGGATTGTGTGGGTTTTTCAATGTTTTATTTTCCGCCCCCTCCTTGAGAAGGGCCCAGCCCGTGAGTGGTGGTGATCTGAAAAAAAGTCAAATAATACCAAAATGACATTACAAAAAACAAATTCAATTATTATTGATAATTTAATTTTTTCCTCAAAAATAGAATTTTTAAAAAAGCCCAATAAAACTCAAAAACAACACTGGCTGTTTTTTTTTGGTCCACCCCCGGGTTTTTTCCAACCCTGGTTGTTACCTGTGTTAATGTATAGTAGTGAGACTATGATCCGGAATAAAAGGTATAGATCTAAAGTACAATGTGTTTCAGATGGACAATCTTATGGTCGTGTTAGGTGTGAGAAGAATTGATAAAATGAGGAATGAACGTATTTGAGTTTTTTTTTCACCTTTTCACCTTTCTTTCTTTCTTCATGCGCAGGCCCGAACCTAGGTCCTAAGCGCTTATGGTTGTCCGGGCAGGTTCTCTTAACATCCGAGAACCATTCTCAATATTCTGGCGCTCTGTCTTATTATAATCGAACTCATTTCTAAAGTAGTCACTTCCACCGGCAGTCTATCTATGTACTGTTTTAAGCTTTTTTTAATCACTCCCATGCTTCCAATTACCACAGGGATAACCTCTGCTCTATCTATTTCATTCCACATTCCTTGTAGTGAATATTTCAATCTTTGGTATTTAATTTCCTTTTCCCTTTCATATGCTGATACTCTGCCGTCCCACGGTATCCCTATTTCTATTATATATGCCTTTCTTTCTCTTTTATCTTTCATTACAATATCCGGTCTGTTATGTACTATAGGTACATCTGTGGAGATGCTATAGTCGTATAGTATTAGCGCGTGGTTTTTTTCTTCTATTGTGTTTGGGTTGTGTTCCCAATATTTGGATGCTTCTATTGTTATTTTGTATTTTTCACAAATTCTAAAGTGGATTAGTTTATATATTGCATTCTTTCGGTGTATATTTGACGATGGAGAAGTGTTTCACAGCTTGATAATATATGGCTAACTGTTTCCGGATATTCTTTGCACATTCGGCATTTGTTTGATATATTCTCTTTCTCTATCTCTCTCTTGAGCCAATTGGTTCGTAATGCTAAGTCTTGTGTCCCTATAATTGTTCTCTCATCTTCTTTCCTTAGATTACCCCTGCATACTGCTTCTGTCGATTTTTCTTTATCTATATACACCTGTTCTATAATATTTTTGTATTCCTTTGCAAATGCATGTCCTTCCAATTATTTTCATGTTTTTTCCTTCTTGCTTTTCTGTGCTCATTTCTTAGGTGTTTCATCTTTTCCTTCTTTGTCATTCCTTCTGTTGTTGGGTCATCATTAAGGATATCATACTTTCGTAGGTAATCTCTCCTTTTTGCTATTAAAGATGTTTTCATCGCTTTCCCTGTTTCATGCTCCTTAAAAAATAAAATCATTCACCCATTACAACGCAATATAGTTGTTAATCCGATTAAATAATATCTATACTGCATCTATTTTTCCTGAAGTCCCATTTCCACTTTATCCTGGGACAACATCTTGCCAGCATTGTGCTTATATGAGTCAATTATATGGGCGTGAAGCATATTTTTCTCATTTAATATTAGTTGTTTAAATCTTCTTGGAACCAATCAATTATCCCAAATCCATACGATAGTACTGGTACTGCAATGTATTGCTTCACCTATATGCATTTTAAACAATTTCAATATAGTTTTGTCTCTACGTCATCATTCCTTCATTTTCTTTTTCCTATTTTTCACATTCTTCTATTCCAAGATATTTATAGTGTCTTTCCTGAGTCTAGTGTCTAATGATCTCGTCATTATTCATATTTCCACGCTCAATTCTTTTCCTTTCTTCAACCAAACACCCATATCAGTCCGAACTACCATGTAATCACTCGAAAACTTCTAACTACCCTTCTATCTGTTCATGTTTTGTTGTTTGGGAAGTATAGTGAATGAACCATGTAAAATAAATGCAGATGTTTTTCCCTTCTTTCATTTTCTGATCCTATCTAAAACCCCAATGCAATTATTATCAATGAACTCAGTGGGTTCAATGATAGTACAAACAGCAAAGGGGATAAGGAATCCCCTTGAAATATTCTGCCTGATTTACATATTTATTTCGTTATCGCTACCATTTCTGATGTAGTTTAATATTTATCTTCCATATTTGCATCACTTTCCATAAACTCTCTTATCTTATTATTGATTTTATAGATTTTTAATACCTCTTTATCCATGAGTGCGGCACACTATCATAGCGTTCTTATAATCAATAACCAGTCATGCTCAAGTTCTTCTGTCTTTGCCTGCTGTCTTCTAGGATCATTTTAATTATTATAGTGATCTTTTGTCCCATGACTCCCTTACTACATCCTTTTGACTTCTGCTATTATATATTTCTATTGTAATCTGTATATTCTTCTTATATTCTTAATATTTATTATATAGTTTTGTTTGTAGGACTGTAGTAAGTTGTGTAATTTCGGTTTGTGTTTCCCCTGTTTTAGGGATAAAGACTGTTTCTCCTTTGGTCATCCACTCATGGATTTCAGCTGTTCCATTCAGAATTCTGAAAGCACTTTTGTAAAGGTTTCTAGTAATTGAATTTTTCATAAACCATATATTGCACAGAGTGTATGTCCAATATTATCGTGTTCTTCTATTACTTGGTACGTCTATCATTCATCACGAGACTCTCTCTTTT
>JABUQX010089620.1:30000-36884 GCA_015478945.1 Trachelipus rathkii | reverse complement strand
TTTTTTTTTAAAACAAAATGTTTTTTTTTGTTTTTTTTTAAAATTACCTCTTTTTTTGTATATAGAATACGATTTAAATTATTCAGTAGTACCAATACCCCTTCTAGGCCTAAATATTGACTATTAATACAGATTTTATATATACAGTGTATATATACCTATATATATATATATATATATATATATATATATATATATATATATATATATATATATATATATATATATATATATATATATATATATATATATATATATATATATGATCAGAAATATGATGGTATAACATGGGTGGCTTTGGGGTGTCAGGAGAAAATGAGAATGGTAGGAAGGTGATTGATTTCTGTGAGGAGAGGGGTATGTGTGTAAGTAATACTTTCTTTAAACAAAGACTATTCCATAAGTACTAGAGTTCGTGTAGGTAGAGATGGTATTAAAGTGAAAAGTATGATTGATTTTTGTGTTGGTGAAGGAGATGTTGAAGTGTGTATTGGATGTTAAATCAGTGAGGGTTTAGGAATGGGATTATTGGATCATTATGTTGTTCTATGTAAGATTAAGTTAGTGAGACTTGGATGGAGAGGAAGGTGATACGGAGGGAAGAGGGTAAAATTAAGAGTGAAGTTTAGTGAACAAGGTAATGGAGATAAGTATCATATTTTATAATAAAATCAGTTGAATGTGAGACAAGTTGAAAGTGAATAAATCTGGAAGCAAATGAAGGAAGCAATTGTTAGCAGTGCAAAAGAAGTATGTGGGTGTGCTAAAGTAGGAAGTAAGAATGTTACAGTGAGTGGTGGAATGAAGAGGTGATGCAAGCGGTTAAAAGTAAAAAAAAGAAGCGTGGTTGAATGTACTAAAAGCAAATGATGAAGTTTCAAAAGAAAGATGCTTGGAATTATATAGGGAGGAAAAAAGAATACTAAAAGATGCATACGTGAGAGAAAAGAGGTAAATGAACAGTTTGGAAGGAGGATGAATGGGGACATACAAGGAAATAGGTAGCTCTTCTGGAAGGAAGCGCGAAATGTTAAGAATTAGAATAGGGGAACCTGCTTAGAATAATGAATAGGGATGGTGTTTTGTAACTGATGAAATGGTAGTGTGGAAGAACACTGAAAATCTGCATAATATTGGCAGTAATGATGAGGTGATAATGACTGTGTGTGGGTTTGATGGTACAAGAAGGAATATGTATTTTGGGGATGAGGTTATTAGCAAAGAGGAGGAAATGGGTAGAGTGAGAAAGTTGAAGAATGGTAAATCTGCAGGTATAGATGAAATTACTGGTGAAATGATCAAGAACAGGCAAGATGGTGATTGATTGGATCTTGAAGTTGTGTAATAAGCGTTTATGGAGGGTATAGTTTGAGGATTGGAGGAGAGCAGGCGTATCATGCCTTTATATAAGGGTAAGAGGGAGATAAAGGGAACTGTAGAAATTATAGGGTATTTAGTTTATTGAGTGTCGTAGGGAAGATATATGCTGGTGTTTTGGTCGAAAAAGTGCGCCGAGTGACTGAAGGACTGATTGGTGAAGAGGTGGCAGTGCGTTTAGGGTAGTAAGAAGATATTATTGGATCAAATCTTTACATTATGAGAAGCAAATGATAGAGAAAATGAGAGAGGAGAGAAGAATAAATTGTATTTAGGTTTTATGGATTTGCAACAGGGGTATGATAGAGTTAATAGGGAAGGTCTATGGCAGGTGTTAGTGATAGGCTTCTGAATGGAATCAAAAGTATGTATGACGATAGTGAGGCGTGTGTAAGAATAAATGGTGTCAAAAGTGATTGGTTTAGTATTAATAACGGAGTGAGGCAGGGTTGTGTTATGTCTCCTTGGTTATTCAATTTGTATATGGATGGGGTTATGAAAGAAGAATTGAAGGTGGGGGTGGCAGGAAATGGTGTTAGAATGATGGAGAATGGAGAGTGGAGGGTGCCCTACCTATTATATGCGGATGATTTGGTTTTGTGTGGCGAATCTGAAGAGTTTGAGAGGATTGGTAGAGAGATTTGGCAGGGTGTGTAAAAGGAGGGGTTTGAAAGTAAACGTAGATAAGAGTTAGGTTATGGTTGTGAGTGAGGACAGTCCTCAGTGTGAAGTTATGTTAGATGGTGAGCAGCTGGAACAAGTGTCTGAGTTTAAATATTTAGGGTATATGTTGGATGAGAAGGGAACGGATGATGCAGAGTTTAGTAGGAAAGTTGTGAATGGCAGGAAGGTGGCTGGTGCAATTAAATCGTTGGTGAATGTAAAGGGACTAAGTCTTTTGTGCGCTAGGGTCTTACATGAGGGTATGTTGTTACCTGTGTTATTGTATAGTAGTGAGACTATGGTCTGGAATAAGAAGTATAGATCTAAGTTTAATGTGTTCAGATGGACAATCTTAGGGGCATGCTTAGGTGTGAGAAGAATTGATAAAATGAGGAATGAACATATTAGAGAATTGTGTGGTGTGAAGAAAGGGGTAAATGAGAGAATAAATGAAAGTATGTTGAGATGGTTTGGTCATGTGGAAAGGATGAATGATAGTCGGTTTTTAAGCAGATGTATAGTGGCGAATGTGTTGAAAACCCACCTGGGTCAAGGGATGAACCCTTACACTGACGATTTACCATAGTGAGGGTCCGTCGCAGTCCCGTGAAGCTATAGGGTGGATTTTCTGACTGCAACGAGTTTTTCTAATTGATGTTAGGGGGGGGGGAGGTAAGGCTGGGCTTTCTTTTCGACTTTTGTCATATTCTTCTACTGCTTTTCTTTTCTGATTAGCTTTACGCACCTTGCACACCAGTCTTGGGGGAGAAAAGGTAGATGAGAATATATATATATATATATATATATATATATATATAACATCTTGGGGAGAAAAAGGTAGATGAAGAATATATATATATATATATATAATAATAATCAGATCATGTGAAATGTAATAATTATATGCCCTAGAGCACTAATAAAACTTTATTAAGTACTAAACTCTACTTTATATATTGTATACCTCTTTTAACATATTGTATTTACTGTATTTTAATGCTAAATACCCTAAAAAGACTTGATATATATGAAAAATAAGTAGTTACAGTAGTTAATAATATTAGACTGCATGTGGGACCATAACTTAGTTATTAATGCATGTGGATGGTTTGGGTATCATATATAGGCCCCTATATATCATTATTTTTGACTAAGCCAAATTGGTGGATTTTTAGTTACAGTAATTTGACAAGCCCTAGGGTGCTTTGTGGATTTGCATGAGCATTTTTTGTTAGTGGGATGACCGGGACAGTCTCGATAGGACCAGGTGGCTTCTTACTGTCTCTATATTCTTAATGTCTAGCCATGGATCAAGAAATGAAGTCTATGGGATTTTAACAACTTTGAGAGACTAACTTTTTTTCTAAAGAAGGCACCATTTTGTTTCATCTTCTTATTTGATATATCCTGTGATTTTCATAAAAATCGATGGTGACACCCCTCTACACTAATATTACCAAACTTTCTCCCAGAACTTATTTAAATAATATAAATTTTTAAACTTTTACAGTTACCTGGGATATCAAAATCTTCATCAATTGTCATTATGTAACATACTTAGCAATTACCAACAGAAAAATAAATTACATCTCAGCACTCAAATTCTCAAAGCTCAAAACCAAATATATTTTTCTGGGCATTTAAATTTTTCAAAATTCTAGACTATGATACCAAAAAACACAGGTTAATCACAATCTAATAATATAGTCCAAGCAAACTGGAATCGGATATAATAAAAAACTTAGGAATGACGTCATAATCAGCTCTGTACAGCGGATTTTTTTTTAAACTAAATATAGTAAACAAAAGCCTTTATTAGGACCCTATTTTTAAAGCTCCTTAGGTGTGTTATCATCAAATTCGGACGTTAATTTGATATAAATTTATAAAATATAAAATTTATGCAATAATTTTGTAAGCCCATTCTAAAACCATATATATATATATATATATATATATATATATATATATATATATATATATATATATATATATATATATATTTTTTATATATATATATATATATATATATATATATATATATATATATATATATATATATATATATATATATATATATATATATATATATATATATATATATATATATATATATATATATATATATTTTCTGAAAAAATTTTCTAAGTTCAAAAAAATTTCTAAGTTCAGAAAAGTTAAGTTAAGTTAAGTTTTTAAGAAAATTCTTTAGTGGCAAGCTTCTGGCATAATTCCAGAAGCTTGCCACTAAAGAATTTTCTTAAAAACTAAATTTTCTGAAATTTTGGACCAAACAACCTTCAGGGAAAATATGAATTGTTCAAATATAGAACCTTTCCTATATATATATATAATATATATATATATATATATATATATATATAATCATATATATATATATATATATATATATATATAATATATATATATATATATATATATATATATATATATATATTATATATATATATATATATATATATATATTTAAAATATAGTATATATACAATATACAAATGTATGCACATACAAAAAATAGAAAATGCTTCATAAGGTTAAACAATGATAAAACAATGATTAATAATATTAAACTATTATATTTGTTCAAGCGTAAAAAAGTTCAGAATGGGGTCAGATGATGCAGCTTGTCCTATCAATGGCGAAAATATATTGAATCATCATCAAATTCAAACTTATTTTTTGTTTAAATATGTTAAAACTGTGATTTTTATGTTATCAACATATAATTTTTTTTGAATTTATTAAAGTTTCAAAAATATCGGCAAATTTGGTGACAATTTTCTCATGCCTAGACTTGATTCTCATAAAAACGGACCCATTAGGCCTATTGAGCAGGGAATTTAATATTTTTTTATGTTAAGGAAATAACATTTAATATGTTGCCTGTTGTTATCAATCAAAATTTTATTAAATTCCCTGCCAAGCCTCGCTTTCAAATCCCCTTATAAAGATAGTTCTTACCAGTTTATTACTTTCATAAAGCAAATATGTTGACAATTTTGGCATCAAAATTACCAACTTTTTTTCAAAATGAAGCACCGTATTAATTGTTTTTCAAATTATAAGGAAAGTCGTATTTATATGATTTCCTAGAATGCCTACAATAGCTAAGAGCATATATATATATATATATATATATATATATATATATATATATATATATATATATATATATATATATATATATATATATATATATATATATATATATATATATATATATATATATATATATATATATATATATATATATATATATATAACTCATATATTGAAATATATATATATATATATATATATATATATATATATATATATATATCAGAGCTGGGCGCGCCTATAATTTTTTGAGTGCGCCTGCGCCTATGCGCCTATGCCGCCGGACCTAGTGCGCCTATGCGCCTATATTTTTGTCACATCAGCGCCTATTCGCCTTTGCGCCTATGCGCCTTTGCGCCTGCGACTTTTCGCCGGCCGGTGGCTGTTTGCTAAATTTATTTGCAAGTAAACTTTATTATAAAAACTATTATATACTTCCACATATTTCTCTTCTATTTTGCTTATTTTAGTATTTTATTTTAGGATATAGTATTTTATTTTAGGATTTAAAAACTATTTGCTATATACAGTATCTTTTATTTATTATTAAGCGGAATTTATATTTTTGTCTACATGTGGTATCCATTTTTCACTAAATTTCACTAAAAAATCACAATGTCTTGCGACAATTGTGGACTCACTTCTAATTCAAAAGCGGTACTATTTAGTCGTGTTTGTGTAATCAAATTTAATAATCAAAATGTAAAAAGGGTATAGAGGTAAATTTCTTCATTTCTTTTCAAATATTTTCACTATCAACCTATCTCTATTCTCTTTACCTTCTCACCAATCAAATTTACCCTAACTAAGATTTTAAGTGATAGATTACTAAAACCATAAGGCAGAGTTATCTATGGACTATCAAGATCTTATTCAAGGAGCAAAAAAATCTTTGAAACAACAAATTCAGGTAAGGCTAATGTAGATTCACAATTGTACTTATATATCACTTTTTAAAACCTTATATCTTTCAAAGATTTTCTTAGTAAATAAGAAAAGCACATTTATTAATTTTTGTAATTAAAACACCGTAAACTAATATCTACACGTCCTCTTCCTCCTCCATGTCCTTGTGGTCCATGTTTTCCCCCAGGAGGTTCAGCACGAGCGCTGAAGAAGTTGAAAATTTTCAGAGCCATAGTTGCCAATTTATTTGTAGTTAAGCACTGCTCGACTATTTAAAAATATATATATATATTTATATATATATATATATATATTATAACATATATATATATATATATATATATATATATATATATATATATATATATATATATATATATAGGCCCTTTTTTATTTCGTCACGACATTTTATTTTTATGAAAGAATTTATGCATTCGGACAATGTATTTTTTATTCTTTTTGGTAAGAAACTTAAAAGTAATTATATATATATATATATATATATATATATATATATATATATATATATATATATATATATATATATATATACTACTATACTATATATATATATATATATATATATATATATATATATATATATATAGAGCCACAATCCATATCTCCAAAAACCTACACAGGAAAAAGAATCACCATTTAATAGGCTGGAATCCTGGCAAAAGTTTTACCGAGGAAACTGTAAAAAAAAAAATCAATCTCGAAAACTACAATAGCTACAGGAAAAATACAATTTTGGAATCCTTGTAAAATTTAGTTAAAATAAATGTAAAAAAAAAAATTAAACAAAAATTGGCTAT
>JABUQX010089620.1:0-20000 GCA_015478945.1 Trachelipus rathkii | reverse complement strand
TAAGCTTAGAGATTCCGTTGCCAATCAAAAATATGCCGACATGAGCCTCATAGTGCTGTCATTCACACTTAGCGAACGAGCCATTCGGCATCTATTTTAACCCGGCCTCTTTTATCAGAAGACTGAAATGCAGTGATTAAACTTTGAATATACAAAAGAAATATAATATCTGCATCAAATTGGTTAAAATATGATCTTATCCCCAGTAATGACCATCCAAATCAATAAGTAGTAATTCCAATACACCACTAAATAATTTCATAACTTATAAATAAAATTGCCTACACCAGTTCCAAGTTGTCTGAAAGTCCAAAAAAGTCGGAATAATAAAAGGTCAGAAAAACGTATTTCTATCTATCATTTCAGCCATAAGTAAGAAGAGTTAGTAAAAGAAGCACTAGGAAAAAAAATCACAAAAAAAGATATAAAGAATGGATAGATTCAGATAAAAGGAGAATATAAAACGGTTGACAAGCATAAATAATACAAAAAAGAAATTAATTAAAAGTAAAAGATAATAGATAATAATAAATAAGAAACAATCAAAAAAGAGAAATATATACATAAAACACAATTTATACGACTTAAAAAAAACGGCACTAATATAACTGATAGTTGAAAAAGCAGAGATATGAAGAAAGAGGGTCTCAGCTGGTCAAAAAGTGAAGCAAAGAACCTGAAAAACATAGAAAGTTTATGTAAGTGTTATAGAGAAGAAAAGAAGAGAAGGAAAAATATTGTAATATATTCTATCAGAAGAGAAGAGTAAAGAAGAAAGATAAGAAGAAGGATATGTATAGAAAAGAGAAATTCGACTCTTTTCACCTTTCAGCACACATAAGATCATATTGGATCAAGTGAATACTGTTAACAACAAGCACCATTCTTTAACAATAAAGTAAACCGTCCTTTACATGCAAAAGCACCAAGATGAAGATAACTGCTACATAATGTACCAGCCTAATTTACCGTTTTGCAATCAACCAAAGTAAGGAACCTTCTTTTTTGCAATTCCCACATAATCCTTAGCCATAAGAAAGGCCATTACACATTTTCAGCGATCAGTGTTGCCGAAGATGAAGAAAACTTACTAGCTGCTTGCCGACGTAAAACCACTATTTATATACCTGAAACCTCGGTTATAAATGTTCCGCACGTATACCTTATGCATTCTATGTACCTGCTTTAGGGAGACATCCCAATTATGAAGTGTATTTGATATATTTGATCTTTGAAGCGGAGATCTACATAAATAGCAATCATGAACATCTGCAAGTAAATTGCGCTTCTATCCATCTACCTAAGTTAGTACTGATCTGATTTAACTATTTAACAGCTGTACAGACATCAATAGGTAATAGAGGATTAAACATCCTATGCATACTCCATAAAGCACTTTAGCAATACGACCTTTATGCATAGCATTCAAATGTTACAAAGATTCATCAGCTAAGAAAACAGTCCACCTAAGATCTCACTTTCAACAATACCCTTCCATCATTATACTCTGTCACCCCAGCTCCAATACTGAAAAAAAAACTTTCGCACTCCGAATCGTAACATACTGCACCAGAACCACCCTAATCCAAACTTACACGAAGAAGCAAAAATTCTCCCTATACAATACTTGATAAACTGGGGAACAGAATTGTACTAAAATACACTAAGCTAACCTAATCCTAAAACCTAACCAAATGGGCAGCGTGAAATTCCACTACAGCCCTCTCCCTGCTACAATACTCCTCCAGAGCTACACAATAACATCAATAATATCCCCCATTATTCATCCCAGTTTTGATATCCACCACGAATTTTTACAAGAACTTAGGGTGCACCAACGCCGGGAACAAATCAGCAAATGGAGCACTTTTAAACAAACACACTAAACACACAACGTTCTATGTTGAGAGACATTTACCAAAAAATCTCAACAGACGTCAATCCAACTAACTCATCAACTCACATCTTCAATGACCTATCAAACTTTCACAACACTCCTAAACAAGTCCAAATATCACTGGCTAAAATTGAGTTTAGTAGGGATATTAAATGGATGGCGATACAATTAGTCAATTATCACAATATAAGACTATCGCATTTAAAGTACTTCACTTTATTAACACTAAAAATAAAAATAATATCAAAGGAGTCAGACACAAGAGAAATCTTCTGAATTCTTATACTTAATGTAAATAACTTAGTACATATATATTTCACTAAAGTTAATCACTAGCATCACGGCCAGAATCTCAGTTCCGTAAATATCCAAATCAATCATTAACTTGATATGTCATCGAGACATAGTTTGAGCAGCCCACGCGAATAGTAAGCACTCATCATAAAATCAATGTTGTTCGTTTCCTCATGTGAGAGTAATAATTGACGTACCAGGTGTACATTAATATATATAACGTTTAATAAAATTAAATAATATAAACTAATATAAATAAGTAGAATTATATTAATATTTATATATATCACACAGTTTAGTAGTAATTAACATCATGATCTTTTAATCAAAACTATTAATAACTAATCTTTTTAGATACTTCCATTTGCCTTTTTTACGCATTTACCATAATATTATAAAATACCTAATATATAGTGGATATTAATTTAGAGTTAGTATAGATATAACACATAGGATATAACTCATATGATATAACAAGTATAATATATATATCTTAGTTATAATATCTATGTTACCATATTATTTAAAAATGTTTATTGTCATAATATGAAACCATCACCATCGATAGATAAAAATATAATGAGAAGTTTGTTTAATATATTTACAAGTAAAGACCTATTAATTTAAAATAGATATATATATACTAATTAGTATTTAATAGTCCCTAGAAGTATAATATATATTAATAAGTGTATCATAATTTGTCTTATGATGAGTTAGTCATAAATTATATAATTAATTTTTGATACATATAATTATAATATATATATTATAATATTATATTAGAATGATATAAGTATAATATGTAATTAGTATTCTGTTGTTTATATATAATATATATTTATATATGCACTAAATAGGATTAATATTTATAGAATATTGATCACTATGTAGAAGTTTTTATCTTCTTGTTATTATTTGTATTTTTGTTATTTTTTTTGTTTTGACGTAAAAATTACCGATATATACTACAGTCTTTAACAGAACAATTACTGTGTATTCAGTTTATATTAATTATTTAGTTAGTCTACACTTACTCTAATTATGTTAAGAGTAATATGACAATAAAACAATTCCTAAAGAAAATAAAGTATTAAAATAGTGTAGTTGAAAGATTGAATGAAGAGATAGAAAATATAGTATCATAATAGCTAGAGATAATATATAATTATAATATAAGATAGCAAAGTAGATATATATATATAGGCGAATTTGTTTTAATGAGTAGTGTATTATATATATATCTTATAAATATCTTGTGTCGTCTGTACTAAATCTTTGCAGCTATGTTTTATTATACTCTACAAGATTGTTATATGAATTGGTAGAACTGAATTAGTGACCCTCACAATATATTAAGGCGTACGCTCTAAATCTTCCAAAAATCTAGACTTACTTTATTAAGTGATTTTAAACTACGATTAGATAGTTTCTCAGATGGCTGGCGAGCGATAGATATATTACTCAGAGTGTAGGATATTATCTTGAGGTTAGGTTATAAGAGCTTATACATATAGGTATTAGATGGTAATGTATATAGGTTATAGAGTTTAGTTAGTTAATATGTATAATATACGATTATTGGCACTATAGTATACATAATTTTTGCGTAGCGTGAATACATAGTATGTCTGATATAATAAAAATGAACGAGACAAGTTACATTATTATCATACGTTAATAAAATATGTGTATACAAACTTTAAATAAAATATAACATAGAGAAAGAAAACACAGAATAGGAATACAAAAGAAAAATGAGAGAAATTATAAGAAGTGAGAGAGAGAGAAGGAGAAGATTAAATTTAAAGACAAAGAAAATGAAAAAATTGAAGATGTAAACACGCGATGAGAGATACAGCAATTAAAAGAGGAGATCAGACAATGTATGATTGCATTAAAATTCTCCTGATAGTATATGAGAGTTAAATAGGTAGAATTAAAAAGAATAAAATAAATTAATAGAAATAATTTATTAAATACTATCTCACAATGAATAGAATAAAGATAATAAGATAGAATTATATAGACACATAAGAAAGATATAGATAGATAGACTAAAAACATAGAGAATAGACACTTTCTTTTAGTGTCTAAGTTTAATTCAAAGAAAGATCAATTTCTTTTTCCGTTTGCTTCCGTTGATTGTTTGTTCGACCTTCCACTGGCTGAATTCTGAAATTTTTGGAAGAATACGTAGCGTCTCCTGCTTCGCGGAATAATTTTCTATCTATTTGCGATTCACAATCGGAATAAAAACAACTTCCTTTGCTTTCATTAAACCAATTCAAAAAACTTTCTTTCCGATTTTTAAAACAATAAATCATTAGCAGACAGCCAGTTCAAAAATCTTTCAATTTCTTTCTCACTTCCCATAAACATTGTTGCAACCATTTGGAAAATTCGGTTGTTAAATATGATATTTTTCAGTAATTCCTCTTTCAAGCTGTCATCAATGCCCGACCAAGTAAAAAACTTGTCGACATCATCAAATCTCCTATCTAAAATCAGCTTTAAATATAACCAACTTATTTTTAAAGGAAATTTTTCTTAATCACCGATTTCCTTTCTGATGAAAAACCCAACTTAAAAGCTCTTCAAACTCATCCCACTTGTTTTCAATTAATATTCAATAACGTCAGCAGTTTTTAAACTGAAAATTTTCCTGTAGTTTTTTCTTCTCGTCCTCTGATAAAGGAAAATCACTAAAAAAGTTTTTTATTAGTAACATCATCTAACAAAATAAAATAAAAATCCTTTGTAAGCCATCATTACTCAAGTCCAACCGAGCAATTTCTCCACAAACTCAGATTTCCCTTCTAATATTAAAGAAGAAAGTTAAATACATTTCTTTTTAACAAACACTAAACGTTTTAAAATCTTTCATCTCAGACTCTGAAGTTCTGCCCATCGAATGAATTCATCCGTTACATATCCCTTCCGAAACACACGCTACTGTAATATCAATATATATCGTGAAATGCAAACGTCTTTTGAAATCTACATTCTTTCGGGAAAAGCAATCCAATTCAAATATAAAATCAATCTTTGAAATATCCCCACTATCATCATAGATCTCATATTATTGGCAAATCGTCCACGCTTATAACCATGCTTTCCTTAAACACTTTAATTTCATCTGAAGAAAAAATCTGAGAAGCACGAGCAGTCACCTTTTATAGTTGACTGAAAAATAGTATTCAATGGCGATGATTCTTAAGCTTTATTTGATCACTGAGGATAAATAAACCTTTGTTATGCATATCTTATTATATATCCTCACCATTATCAAACCTCACCAACTTAAGAATATCTATTTTGAAGCACTTATATCAATATTTATTACGCCAATATTATAAATAATCGACAAAACTTTCAAATTATACACCATCTAAAATATTATAAATATGAGCATAATACTTTGAAACTTCACGAACTCACACTTTCATTATATGTATATACCCGCTAAATCATATTCACAAATATAAAATATACAAATTACACGCTTCAAAATCAACAAAATCTAATATATTCAATATATTTACATAAGAGTTATATAATTAAAATGAATTACGTAACTTTATTTTACTCCATGCTGCACTTAGCAAAAATAATTTACTCAAGTCGTATTATTATCATCATTATTCAATATATTTAATAGAAAATAAAAATAAGTTCCTTTTAATTAAAAACATTTATAATTTCAATCATTTATTATTATTAAATATTTATAAATCTACCTTTAAACTATCTTCATATTTCTTCCTTTTTCTGAGTAAAAAAATTTAATATACATGAGATATCGTAAAGAAAAATACGTTTCATAGTACGAATCATTTGTATCCATAAAACTCCTTATATAAAATGGAACGAAAATCTAATAAAATTTATACGTAAATTTTTTATCTACATTCACAAATGCTACGATATATTGTAACCAAGCTAATAATTTAAAATAACCATAATATTCTGAAAAAAATTTAACCACTAGAAATCTATTTTCACCTACTGTACCATAGAAAAACAAGGTTAATTAATAGCCAATACTTAATAATATCTGATGTTAAATATCATGAAAAACAATAAAATTACCATTCATTCTTGGAAGAATACCTATTAATGTATCTCATATCTAAAGAATGAAGCAAATATTTTACCATTCCATTTCCATACTTGTAAATTAATTTAAAAAAATTCTTATATAGTAAAAAATATATCTTTATTTTCCACGTATAAGATCTTCCTGAACTTGTTTCTGGAAAAAATCACAGGCCTCTTTCACTCTGTATTTGATATTTAATAACTACTTCAACAAACAGTATTTTATAAATGTAATACACTCCATATCTCAAAGCATTTCTTATAATAATATTTATTATATATATAAAAGACTTATCCTACTATTACGTTCTAATATCCGAACAAGTAAAAAATTACTCCATTAAAAATAACCATATTCATTCTAATTTTCACCACAATTTTTTTGACACCCAAATAATGATAGAGATTTTTTGACACCAGGCGTAACCGCTTCGACCCTTTTTGTTTTTCCTTTTGGTAGTTTTGAAATTTATCGAAATTAAGATTATAAAAGACATCAGAAATTTTCAGATTTGATGGGGACTGTGCTTGGAAAAAAATGAAGCTGCAAATTCACCAAACATTATTTTTCTCAGTGTACTCACTTTTTAAAATATCTTATCTCATTACAGCAGCCTTTTCTTTACTTATATAACCATTCTAAGTGAGAGTTAAATAATAAAAATCATGATAGCGGATATAAGTTATATATAATTAATAGTCAAATAATATATCGAGTATTACTAAAACCAAATTTCTCCTCATTAATTTGCCCATTCATAGGATCTTAAAAAACAGAATACAAACCACAGTATGTTATAAGATATTTTCTCTCACTTCAAAATACACTCAAGATTGAATAAATTTACGTAATGTATGATACCTATAACTTCTTCTCCATTAATATCTCTCCCACTTTCTGACTACCATAATTATTCACCAAAATTAGGATTTTAATATATATATAATTAGACTCGATGTAACATGAGCATTCAAACAAGCTAATAATGATAATAAAATAAACAATTCCAGTTGTAGAGTACAAATGCTCCTTGTAAATCACAAATATTATAAATACTTATTAGAATAACTAATTTAACGTCAAAAATAATATATATAAATATTATATATAATATTATATATATATAGATATATATATAATATAGATATGAAGATATATATATATATATATTTAATATAATATATAAGATAATAATATAATATAAAATATAATAGTATATATATATATATTATTAGTATATATTAGTTAATTATATATATATATATAATATAATATATTATATATATAACAATAATATGATAATAACCTATAATATTATAATATACATATATATAATTAATATAATATATATATAATATTAATATATATATAATATATTAATATATATAGATATATATTATTATATTATTATATATAAGAAATATAATATTATATTGAAGATATATAATATATATAATATTCTATTTATATATTATATATAGAAATATATATATATAATATATATATATTAATATAATAATAATAAATAATATTATAATATAAAATTATAATAACCAATATTTATAATATATATATATATAATATATATTATTAATATAAATAGTATAAAATACTCTAGAATGGAAAATAGAATATAATTATTAATATATTAATAGTAAAAATTAATAGATATTAATTTATATTATAATATAATAATATATAATATTTAATATATATATAATGTAATATATATATTATATAACCTTATATATATATATATATTAATTAATATATAAGATATATAAATATTAGATAAATAAGATAATTGATATAGATATTAGAATAGATATTAGATAATTATAATATAGATAATATATATATATATTTTATAGATTATTAGATATAATAGATATATAATAAATATATATATATATATATATATTAAAATATATATATAAATTATATATAGATAATTATAGATAATAAGATATATAGATATATAGATTATATATAATTATATACTATAGATATATATAATAAATAATATTATATAATAATATATAATAATATATAAATTAATAATAATATATATATATATATAATAAAAATATATTATTATAATATTAATATAGATATAATTATATATTAATCATATAATTAATATATAATATATATATAATAATATATATATTATATATATATATATATTAAGTATAACTAGACTTTAATATTATATATATATATATATATATATTAATTATATATAATTAATATATAAATTAATAGTATATAAATTATTATAATAAATAATATATATATATAATATATATAGATATATAGATAAATATTATATATATTAAATATATATATTATATTAATATATATATAATATATATATATATATAAATATAATAATATATAATATATATAAATATAAAATTATACATTTAAGTATATAATATATTAATTATATATATAATATTATATATAATAATAGATATATAAATAATTAGATATATTATATATATATATATATATTATATTAATATAAAATTTAATATATTATTATAATTAATTTTTAATATATATTAATATTATATTATATAATTTATTATAATATAAAAATATTATTAATAAAATATAATATATATATATATATACTACCTATACTATATATATTATATATTATTATATTAAATATATATATATATATAATTATATACAATGGTATAGGTCAATCACCAGTAGAAAAACGTAATGTGCTGTAGGGAATGACCCACTCCTTATAAATAAATGAGGGAATCATATTCCAACTTCCCTAATTTCCCCTTTCCCTAAATACTTCCAACCCTATTTCCGTATAACCCATTGTAACGATATATTGAATTACAATTAAAAGAGTATTATGAATACTGATAAAATACGAAAGTTGAGGTTTTTTTACGTATAATATAAAGATAATATAATATATAAATATAATATTACAAATATTTTTTTATACAAATGAAAAATTATATAATCTCTGCAATCTTATACTATATGAGGCTGTTTTTAAACAGTTAAATTTACATGAGTAAACATAAATAAGAAATTAACATGTCTTTTAATGCGATAATATATATACCAATTTAGTAGATTTAATAATTTTAGTAAAAATACAGTAACTATAAAAAAAATCGAAATTAATAAAAATCTATATTTGATGTAATTTATATATTATGCGATTATGTAAATTATTATATAATATATAACAATCTATTATCAAATATTGTTTAATTTATTGTTAATATTAAAAAGTTCCATTCTACTAAAGATTAATAAATACTTGCTTTTTATAGCTTCTTTGCTATCAAGAGAATTATCAAACTTAGTTGAAAAAATAGAAGGTATGCTTACTTGTTACTCGACTTAAAAATTGAGTAAATAAACTTCTGTATCCAACTGACACACGAAGCCATGTGTGCTCGGACCTTTCGACAGCGTTAGGAATCTTTTACCGTAGTCTGTTTTAGCCTTCAAGTAGCTAACCTAAGGTTAACCTGGGCCTTCCTAAATTTAGCTGTAAGTAAATAACTTATGTATGTATGCTATAATAATTTGACAGCCTTGGCATACATTAAATAGATCGGTCGTGTAACCATTATCGGACTAACTTGCGTCTGGGGTCTGATTACGGAATCAGATTCTTTATGAGTTAGGTATATTGAGTCCTAGAGACTACGAGGACTGTATGAACTTATATGTACTCTTTTAACTTGGCTCGAAAATACATACGGAGTGATCTATAAACCTCAGGCTAGACAAAACTTACGTATCCCTGAAAATCATAAATATAGAACTCGAACCGAGTTAATTATTGGTCACACTACAATAGCAAAAATATAAATTTAATAACCGCCTAATTATAGTTATTTCACACACTAACTATACGATAGAAGAATATAAAATAAATAACAATTAATAAATCACTGATTAATTAGAATAAATTAAATAAATTATAATAATGAGATTAAATAATGAAATAATAAATAATATATAAGTAATAATAATAATATATAATATAAATAATAAATGAATAATATAATATATAATAAATATAAATAGCATAAAATAGATAAATTATATAATTATTAATATTACTCAAATTATTAATTTATATATTATTATTATAATTATATAACTCCTTATATATATGATAATATATAATAGTATATTTATATAATTATTAATAAATATAAATTAAAATTAATAATTATATATAAAATTTAATTATAATATAATATAATAATAATATAATAATCAATTATAATAAATTATAATAATAATTAATAATAATAAATAATTATAATTAAATAATAACACTAATATAATAATAATAAATATAATATAATAATAATAATAATAAATAATAATAATAAATATAATAATAATAATTAAATATAATAGAAAGAATAGAAATAGAAAGTGAATAGATGAGTTGTAGTCGACGAAGAAGCGAACTAGCTATACAACCATCGTAAAATATGAACCATTGCGCTATAGTCAAATAAGAGCGGCTATTAAGTGAGACACACCTAAATAAAGGATCTAGCTATTGCCGTACAAGACTGAACACCACACTCCTCCTACTCTCATCTATTATCAGGCTAGAATGCTTAGATAATTTCGCATTCTGATCCTCTGACTCGCAGATGTTCAAGTATCTGTAATAAACTTGCACTGAAACAAGAAAAAGGGCGTAAATAATACCTTACATAATATATATATCATTATTGAATAAGTGCAAATATAATATTAATATCTTCGAAATGAATGAAATTGAGAGTGGAAATTCAATAGAAATTAAAATATAATTATTATTAGATGAAAGATGAAAGATAATGTATATAATGTAATGAATTAAAATAAGGCTGAATATATTTTATACTGCTCGCTTATGACCTTTCTGTATCTCACACATCATGTAAGCATGAACGTGAGAGAGTTAACGTGTTGTTATATGTCTCTGATATTATTCGAAGTCGCAAATGTGAAGCTGTGAAATACGTATGTCCTCTTCGATATGACATGATAATGAGAAGATAAGCGGTGAGATGAGTATAGACTTGTTATCGAGACGTTGTAGAGTGTGCTTAGTACTAGGCTTACGGGCGCACTCAATAATACTCCGAGCACATTAGACACCATTGTCGAGCGAGCATCACATGCTATGCCACAGCACCTAACACAAATTCATAATAGTTAAATTTAAGTTTATAATGAATAATATGTATATATATATTAATAGTTTAGTTATAGTGATTGTGTGTCACAATCTGAGATAGGAAACGTTTGTAAGTAGAAGTACGATTTTGTATAGATATAATCTATAATATGTATTTATATTGGATATTGAAATATATAGGTATAAGTATAGGAATGATCTTAAGATTTTTGATTAGTGTTTGGGGGACTACTGAATTTTAGTTTTGTTATAATATATGATCAAAAAAGTTGAATATGAGGTAAATCACATATGGATATATATGTACGATTACCTCCTTTAATCCTTTGACTATCTTTCTAGGTAGTTCGGATGATAAACTCGAGATTTTGGTCTATTACTGTACTGCACTAAAGACATATACACTGTGTTATCAAGGAGATGGACTATATGCTTAAGTATAATAATATGTCAATTACTTGTCTTTGCAAAAACAAACACAAAGGAGTGCCATATTCAATAATATAAATTTATACTAGAGAAATCATATGTAATTCGTATAGATGGTCAATTTCGCAAGTGAATATAGTATGTCATGTATAATATTGTGTCGTGTCTGTGCATATAATAAGTGATGAGTGTGTTGAAGTCATTGTGATCGTGGAATGATGTTATCCACAACACACTCTACGAGGCTGAGGGGTGTTTAGGTAAGTGTGCACATATAAGTATTTAAATGAAACTTAACGCTATTTCGTTATCAAATACGTTATAATAGACGATGATGTAAAAAGATCATAATATACGTGCAAGATTCCCGTACTTTGGAGATAGGATTTTAGAGAAAAAGGAGACACAGGTAATTAAGCGTAACAAATCGCTTTATGAGTGTGTATTACTATACATAACAGGAATTATAATTTATAGATGTTGTGAGAAGTAGGAAAATTTGTGCCTAATCTATAAAAGCTGAAATCTAAACTAGACACGTGTAAAATAAAATCCTATATGGAAGCTGATATAAAATAAGACACTGTCACTCAATACGAACTATCAGTACAATCGGTATATTAGAGGATCTGTCACAATAACAGATATTGATTAACTGACAAATCTGGGAGCAAATGAAAGAAGCAATTGGTTTAGCATTGCAAAAAAAGTATGTGAGTCTGAAAGCAGAAGAAAGAATTGGTTGTAACAGTGGTGTAATGCTAGGCCACATGTTTGTAAGCTGGAATTTAACACGAAAGAAACTTGGTGTACGCAACGCACACACAGGAACTTAAATTTTTATGAAGAAAAGCGCATGGAGTTTTTCTTTTAGTCGAACTGTATCTCACCGAAAAGACAAATAATGTTTGATTGACTTCGTGTATCACAAATAGAGATGGAAAGTAGATCGAAGATTTATAGAATGTCCATGATGATCTATACAAGACTGCAAGGAGAACAAAACTGTAAACTACACCCATATACAAGCATCTTAGGCGAATACGCAGATCTTTAAAGAAAAGAAGAAAAGTTACAATCCCATAATAATGACAACACAAGCTAGGAGAGAAAAGGAAGAACAACAACAAGGCAATAAAACAAGACTACAAAGTGAGTAAAATAGAAGCTCACCCTAGCTATTCACGATCTTAAGAACGCGCAATGTAGCTCTAACTCTCAAGAAGCCGTACACTTCTCTTAGTACGCAGATACCATAAGAATACCGCATTGTGGCGTGCGTGTAACATTCGGAGATTCCGGGAGTACAGACTCATAACTAGTTTACCGTAGGGTCAGTTGGGCGATGTTCGTACATCCGATACTCTGATGCTTCTGGATCACATGCCTGATTATCGATATCAAGACCAACTAATCTATGCTCTCTCACGATTCTCACCAACTTTCTCTTAGTTCCTCAGTAATGAAGAGGTATAGAGTGAGAGTGGATGATCTGAGTAGAGATTCACTAAAAGAAAAAGAATAATTTAGAATTATTGTGTGAGACATGGGATTAATAGTAAGTAAGTCATACCTGAGTGATTCACTCATCATGGTAGCGCGAAGTTATACTTCGGAACCTCCTCCTCCTCTATGTCAAGCATAGACGTTCATGAATATGGTTAAAAGGTAAATCAGCATACCTATGGTTATGAAGGAGTAACTGTTATTAGGAACTGATCGTAAGGTCGTGCTGTGGTCAAACGCTATCGCGAAGTAACGGAGCGATATTATCCGTATGTTCTGAATGTAGCATACCTGCTATTGGGTGTTGTAAAATCACACACAAGCGTTCCAATAGATCAACTAATTGTCAGGGTATAGGATATGGTATGCCAGTAAGGTTCTTGCTCTGTTGTCTGCCTAGTATACATGCCTCTCCTTAAATGAATTCGTATTTAGCGAATTCCATATATTCTCTATTATATGGCTTGTGACAGTGAAGTACACCAATGGGACCAATACTGGTATTGAGATACCCAATGTTCCTGATTTCTGTGTAGAAAGGGCCTACTCTTTTTTTCTTTTTTACTCTCCTCGGGAACGTAACTATACTATATATGATACCTGCTGGTGCTTCCTCTAATTTCATCCTGCTCCGGATTGTGAATATTTCAGCTAGGCGCTCATGATGATGTTCATGCGGTAGATAAGAGGAATCAGACTTCAACTTTCGTCTCCATTTTCAACATGAAAATACTTGCCTGGAATGTGGAGTGGATCTGGTGAGAATGAACTGAGACCTGCCATACGTTGTATAAGAATGTCGTTAAGTGGACCCTCATGAGTGTAAGTCCGATAATAGAGACACCTGGCTCAAGAATCATCAAAGCGTGACACGGGAAGCAAAGTTATGTAATTACTGCGCCGCATATGACTGTATGACAACCGGTGAGAGAAAGTGGCCACGTCAGATCTTATTGCACGTAGTGTTATATCTCTAGGAAGGACCGAGCAACAACGAGGAAGAGGATGTAGAACCATATCCAGCCGAAATGAGATATTACACTTTGACCTTAACTGGCGCTAGCTTAGCAGCATGATCGAGAGAGCACAGTCAAAGTTGATGGGGTGTCCTTCCTGATGCCAACTCTGCTTATTTAGCTACGCGCTCCAGATAGAAGGAAATCGGACGAATAGCTCTTGCTTCTAGTCTGATATTGAAGGGATATGATAGTAGTTTTTTGGCTGTGTAGGATATTTATCCAGAAGTGCTGAAGTGGTGTCTTAGTGTTGTTGAGTATATTATGTACTGACCACCACAGCTGAGTCTAAAGCAGTCATACCAACTCCGTGAGTGGTCCGGTAGTTTATACACCTATGTTCTCAGAGAGACTTCTGACAGAACGTAGACGGTCGTGCGCGTCTACTGCCCGTTCGAAGATGCTCTATAAGGACTGGCTGGATTAGTAGCTGTGATGATACATATGTTGTACCTTTTGAGCAGTTGTCCCTAAACCTGTTACTTTATGTGAATATTGCAACCGCCATTATCTGTATAGAACAGCATGTGATGATTGGGGCGCTGCAGAGAGGAATTGCGTCTGGATCATACAATTTCTGAGACTCCTTTCAAAATGCCCCTAGTACACTTCTGGATGATTCTTGTGCGCTTTAGTGGTGGTATTTTCGATAGAGTCTGTGTTATTTGTAGAACTATTGAGTACGCGACATTGCTTTTCGATGGTTCCACAGCACTAAGACAAGCAGACATAGGTTGCCTTCTCCTTGTGTAAATTATAGACACGGGAAGTAGCAATACAATTGCCAAACTAACTCGTAAAGTGGATGAAGCGAAGATCTCACATTTCATCCTACACAAGCGTGGGAGTGGGAATATAATTACTTAGTGATCTAGAGGGAGCCTATATGTTCAGGCTGGAAAAGAGCGTATGGAGCATTGTGCAGCTCACTTAACATCCTAGGATATATAGATATGTTTGACCGGTTTGGATTGCGACATACGTATCTTGCCATCAAGTCTGTGTTAGTGTTTCCAACATATCTAGGAATTATGGACCAGATTCAGGAGGTGAGTGTATTACTACATCTAAAAGTAGAGCATGGTACCTATCTGTTGTATAATCCATTAAATGGCCTGACGAGACACAAACTGTGTCGTTGCTCGTTCTTGTTAGACTAAGCAAATATAAGGCATCTGCGGTCATTAGTAGGTGACACCTCCTGAATAGGTACTCATATACAGTAATTCCTTTGTAACAGCATCCATGATCACGTTTAAGTGAATGTTGTTTTATATTGCGATAGCGCCTCTTCTTCAATCCGTTTTGTATTCCACCTTTAGATATCGTATACTGCAGTATAGTTTCACTGAGACGAGGTCGGTATTTCGATATTAATGTATATGAGAGTAGTATATTCAATCAGCCTCAATAATATGTATCACACCGCATATGTGGTTCACAGTATGGGTAACATAACACTATTAAACAAGGAAGAAACCCAGTCACTAACGCGGATCACTGCATATAAATCCCAGAGTTTTAGCGAATGTAGCCGATCACCAAAATCCAGATCGCTTCTGTTTCAATCACAAGCGTAATACGATATCCGTGAAAGAGATTAAACAATATGCGCGGAATGAACCACATACACGGCTAGAGCAAACCTACCAATGGAAAATTAGACTGATTATATCCTGTAGACGATGGTATATCTAGTGCCTATTAAGATTACTGCTGATGGGTGCGAACATGTCGAGACAATTATGATTAAGATGGTGATCCCAATGTTAAATGTAGAAAGGTGCCTCACTCATGTTGCCTTCAACAGATCCAAATGATGAGGTATGCTGTAACTCCGGCGATAGGTATGACAGGTTTACACCACGTGTGGAACAGGCCAAAAGACATAAAAGGGGATGGATATGGAACCATAGCTCCTAAAGAAAGTGTGCCAAAAGAAAGGACAAAAGTCGTGAGGAATGTTTCGCCGCACAGGATGCGAAATGTCGAGAACCTACCCGCTAGAGTCCCTCTATTGCATGAGTAGTAAGCTCCTATAATGTAGTCTGCCCTCACTTGGTCGGTCTCCACCACTCGTCATGAAATCCTTACTTTCTTCCTCGAGACTAGTACCTCAATTGGATCGGGTTCAAATGTAGCTAAATCTCCCGTGAGCTACTTGTACGTGGATCGTAATTAACTCGCTTATTTCAATCTGGAAAAGCGATTACCGGATATCTATTCCTCTTCACACCTGCGAGGATATCGAGTAGATGGTGATCGAGGAACAGGCGACGAAGAAGGGTATACACCGGTAGCCTAGACTAAATGAATCACTGACATGGCTCGAGCACGAATGTTATCTTCTAGAAACTCCGCCGTTTATCCTAAGTAGCCTGAATCCGCTCAGTGCGAAAAAGGTCCCAGTTAATTTAATTAATACAATATGTTCACACACTCATACACTCACACACACATACAGATCAAGAGTCATTCAAAGTATTGAACTACATCGCTAGCTGCCAGTAAGACCTCTGGGATTGGTTCCCTCCTGAAAATACTGAATTGATGGTTTTTATTTAAAATATATTTGAGTGATTTGGGTTTGGTAATTCTTAATAACCCATATCCATTACTTCTCACTTTGAGGGAATATTTCTAGTAAGAATTTCACTTAATTCCTGTAGGTGGTCCTTACTTTCATGTAAATATGATTTCCCTTTTTAAAACTATCCTGGCAAAGCTCATTAAACAAAGAAATCAGCAACTTCCTTAAAGAGATACCAAACCTTATTACTCATATAGAATACCTCTTAGGTAGGCCTCATAGAATGATATAATGACAATCGGTAATTATCATTCCATTAGTTTCACTTTGACAACGAGACTATATGTATCAGCAAATTATGTATTTCATTTACACCTGATATATAAGGTATAATAATGGATTTGAGAAAAAACTGTTACTCGAGCTTAATAAAACGAATTACTAAGGACACGATACCAATAAAGAACGTTATCTATCTACAAACTTCATTGTGTGGATAGGTAACACTAGTATGGTACATATAGGTGATCTGTATGAGTATAAAATAATTAAACTCCTACTGAATAGACCCAAACAAATTTAGGACGAAAACATCTTGTATATCCCCACCTGATAAGCAATAATTATTCCTCATCTCTATGGTGGAGCTCTCTTTCAACACGCTAATCAATGAATGAAATGCCAGATTCATCTCACATATCTCCTCTTCACTACCCTTCCTGTTGCTGACATAGACCTGCACCCATACCAATTCCACTGGCATCTACATATTTCATCTACATTTAAATATGAGGAACATATATTTATGTGACATGGTAAGGAGACATATGCCACACACGAAAGGAGGAATATGGCAGCTCCCATAACCACATTCTTTCCATCAAGCGCCTCCTCTTTAAGCTTTCGAAAGCCTGAATCCTTTCTTCTGGCCATTCGATCTTATCCTTCCTTTTTCCTCCTGTCAGAGCACTTAGGGGTGCTGCCACTCCTGAACAGTTCTTAATGAACTTACGTTGAAAGTTGATCATTCCTAGGTACCGCCTGAGTTCTCCTATATTATTTGGTCTTTCCAACTTGTCCACCTGATCCATAAATTCTGGGAGCTTCCTTATTCCAGTCCTACTGAGAATATGTCCTAAAAATTTAATTTCCTTTTGAGCCCAGCTGCACTTGCTGTTTTTAATTTTAACATTGGTTTCGGAGAACCGTTGTAGGACCTGTTTCGTATCAGCAGGTAGGTGTTCTTTAAAAATTCCATTTGATATCAGGAGGACATCATCCACATATTACCACCACCTTGTCTCGGCTGAAACCTGTTAATATCCTCTGCATCTCCCTCTGTGCGAATAGACTAGCCAAACACACTATGGACTCCAATTACATTTAGCCCGAACAACACCCAACAAGAACCCTAATGAATCATGATATATGACCACACCAAACGAGCGAATAGACAAATGACCAGCTCAAAACCCACAAAGATCAACAACAACAAATCAATACATATATCACTCTACTCTAAATTTACATCACACTCGAATAGCAATCACCATAACATATGAACAACAAGTCCCAAACACAGAGACAAAACACAAACATAAATATTCCACCCCATGACATCGAGAGATTGTTTTGAAAATGTTGGCCATTGGGAACCTAACTGCTTCTGTTACTTTGTTTATGCGCCTATAGTCTATGCATAGACGAAGTGTCCCATTCTTCTTCCTAACAGGTACACTGGGGAACTCCATTCAGCGGCACATGGCTCCACAATATCCTTTAGACACAATTCTTGAACCTTGTTTTTCAATTTCTTCATTCCTTGGTCAAATCTTCTTGCCCTTTGGTAGATTGGGGTATAATCGTGTAAGCCGAATCTATATCGGTGTCATCGGACCGTTGTTTCACATCTGATCACTCTTTGCTAAACCTACACCTCTTTGCCTGTAAATACTTCTAATTATTTCCTTTCGTTGTTTCTGTGTTAATTCCTCCATGAATGTGATTTCTCTTTCGTAATTTTCCTTTCCTCAATTTCTCATGAAAAGGTTCCTTGATCGTCTGTTGGACTAAGGAACCAGTGAGGAAAACGTATATCCTCTGTTCTCATATTTTTTTGGAGGTCCTTTTCATCCAATATTAGATGGGCTATTCCTATTCTTATGATGTCTTTTCCAAATTTTAATTGTCCTGGTAAAAGTTTCCTGATTAATATAGTACTTTCTTTGGTATTCCAATTTACCAATCCTGGTAATAATTGAATGTTTTTTATTTTCTCTTCCTTTTTTTTTTCTCCTTCTCCCAATATTTCTTGTTGTTTTAATATGATAATATCTTCCTTCTCTGGGCTTAATCTTGTTTGAAGTGTCCAAGTAGCTTTTACTGGAACCCAATCATTTATTGTAATTTCCACTTCTTCCGTAGTATACACTGGCAAGAATATTACAGTCCTTACCACAATTCCCAGACTTCTCCAAAAGTTAGGACCTGTTCCTTTGTGTCTTGGTCACCATGCCTTTTGATCTTGAAACCATCCCTACGTCAATTTTTAGTTTTTATTCTGTATCAAAATGGCATTCCAATATTGGCCTTCTTTTAGTCTTTCAACCACAATAAAATCTGCTGAACCATAATTGATGTCCTCAATTGAAATCCTTAATCTTGCTGTTTGGTGGGATTCCACAACCATTTGAGGGTCGCCTACTCCTCGTAACCTCATTATTTTTTCTAAAACTTCGGGATTCTGGATCCTTCTGAACTGTTCCTGGCCTATGATACAATACTGTGAACCTGAATCAATAATGGCTGTCATTTCAACATTATTTAATTTTATAGCAAATTTCAACAAAGGAGTAATATTAATGCCTTGCTTACCTTCAATGGTTGTCCTACTGATGGCATGGTATATACCAGTTGTTGAATTTACTGTGCCTGTTCCTCTTCCTTTGGGTATTCGTTGTGGTAAGGCATTCCTATTTTCCTGAGGTTTCCTGCTTATAAACTCCTCTGCTTCTGGATCCACT
>JABUQX010089619.1:22500-27426 GCA_015478945.1 Trachelipus rathkii | reverse complement strand
TGTCGAAAAGCAATAACTGCGCATAGACTATGTCGAAAAATAAACACTGCACATAGACTATGTCGGAAAACCAAAACTGCGCATAGACTATGTCGAAAAGCAATAACTGCGCATAGACTATGTCGAAAAATAAACACTGCACATAGACTATGTCGGAAAACCAAACTGCGCATAGACTATGTCGAAAAGCAATAACTGCGCATAGACTATATCGAAAAATAAACACAGCACATAGACTATGTCGGAAAACCAAAACTGCGCATAGACTATGTCGAAAAGCAATAACTGCGCATAGACTATGTCGAAAAATAAACACTGCACATAGACTATGTCGGAAAACCAAAACTGCGCATAGACTATGTCGAAAAGCAATAACTGCGCATAGACTATGTCGAAAAACAATCACTGCCGTGCATAGACTATGTCGAAAATAAACCACTGCGCATAGACTATGTCGAAAAACAATCACCGCGCATCGATTGCAATGAAAAACAGTCACCGCGCATACAAAATGTCAAATGTATAAGAAAATTATCGAATGCGCAATGACTATGTCGAAAAACAAACACCGCGCATAGGCTATGTCCAAAAACAAACACTGCACATAGACTATGTCGAAAAATAAACCATGCGCATAGACTATGTCGAAAAATAAACACTGCGCATAGACTATGTCGAAAAATAAACACCGCGCATCGATTGCAATGAAAAACAGTCACCGCGCATACAAAATGTCAAATGTATAAGAAAATTATCGAATGCGCAATGACTATGTCGAAAAACAAACACCGCGCATAGGCTATGTCCAAAAACAAACACTGCACATAGACTATGTCGAAAAATAAACTGCGCACAGCTTATGTCAAAAAAACAAACACCGCGCATAGGCTATGTCGAAAAATAAACACTGCACATAGACTATGTCGAAAAATAAACCCTGCGCATACAAAATGTAGAATGTATAAGAAAAATATCGAATGCGCAATGACTATGTCGAAAAATAACCACTACGCAAGCAAAATGTCAAATTTGATAAAAGTATCGAATTTATATAAAAAAGTATCGAATGCGTAAGAAAAATATCGAATGCGCACTGTCTATGTCGAAAATCTTTTAAAGTCTTAAATTGTTATTAAATAAACACGTGACTTTATACCGCCTTCAAATTAAAAAAAAATGTTAAGACACCTTTATCAAAAATCAACAAAAAAAAAACAAACTAAAATTTACTAGTAAATCTTTCAATCAATTATTATATATAATTGATACGCCCAACATATGGAAATAAATCGCGCTTGAATATGCCTGTCTAGTCTCAAACTCGATGCAAGAAAAAACTTTAAGTTTGCCTTTCATAAGGTTTACACAAATTTGAACAAATTTACAAAAAATTGATTGTTATGAAATATTGAAAAACTTCAAAAATTAACTAGCAATTTCAAAAATTGCAAACCGCAGCAAACAATTTCAAAAATTATTAAAATTGTATCTATGCAAGTAGAATATTTACAGATACAACCCTAATACCAACGTAGTTATTATATTCGAGTTAAGAATAATAAATTTACGACAGTAAACTTTGAATTGATAAATGTTATGTGTTTTAATGCACAAATAAATGGAATTATCAACCTATAAAAAAAGGAACGTAACAAACTTACTTGTTGATAAACTGAAACTTCTTATCCAATTCAATTAGTCCAATTTATTTGAAATTGTTTGTTTCAACACCGGTGTAATTAGAGTTAATACCACCGGCCTCTTAGTATAGGTAGTAAATAATTCCTTTACGCATCGATTGACTATTAATTTACGAAGATACGAAGATAAAGTTGACTTGAAGATTAAGCGTTAGTTTAATGAAAATAAAAAGCGTTACAATGCACTTGATGAAGTTACATTTAATCACGGTTTATAAGGCCTTAGTGATTATACGATTTAACACTTTTTTATAACTAACACTTAACAAAAGTAGGAAGGGAGTTCTATTTAAAAGCATCCACTTCTTTCGAACGACAGAAATTAATAAACTTTTTTACAGCACAAGTTCAATAAGCGACTTGACAGTACGAGGTCAAAAACGTAAAAGCCTTGATTTTGAATAATTATTCCAGCATATCAACTCCAGCTATTTAACTTCCTCAAAAGTGTTCCGGTTTCATGATTCCAATATTTACAATTTAAAACACATAACATCCTTTAAGGAATAAATATAGTTTGGCAAAGAGTTAATAATTGAAATGCACACGAATTTGAGACCAAAAGCATATTGAAACGCAAACTTTCATTACGAAATATTTTAAGCTATTGATTCGCATTCCAATTTTAATAATATATATATATATATAAATGTATATATATTTACAGATCGCCACCACTCACGGGCAGGGCTCTTCTCAAGGAGGGGGCGGAAAATAAAACATTAAAAAAACCCACACAATCCCCAGTCTAACGCAAAGTTCTCAGGTGAGCGCAGACGTGGGCTTTAAAGAGAGGAAGATTAAATATAGTTGGAAAAACAGAAGAAGGCAAGGAGTTCGACAGAACAGAAGTAGCTGGAAAGAAAGAGGCACCACAACGAACAAGTCTGTGGTTCGCAATACTCACGCAGAATTCGTGCGAGAGCAAGGCACCTTGTGCTAGGAGGGCGACGCAAGGGTGGAGGAATGCGAGAGGTCAACTCCCCCGAGCATCTGCGCCGTATTACCTATAGAAAAGGGATAGAGCGCCAACGTTACGTCGCAGAGATAGAGGGTCAAGAGAGTTTGAAAGTAGGGGACAGTTTATTAGTCTCTTAGCTTTAGACTCAACCCTATCCAATAGAAGGGTGGAGCCGGAGCCCCCCTAAATGGGAGAACAGTACTCCATACAAGGGCGAATAAGACCCTTATATAACTGGAGTAACTGTGCAGTGGAAAAAATTCCCGCAACCTGAACAGAACTCCTAGCTTCTTTGAGGCCACCTTAGCAACCATAGAAATATGAGGTTTCCATGATAATTTGTTGTTTATGTTAAGACCAAGAATGTTTATGTTATTCACATGAGAGACGTTAGAGTCGTCGAAGGAAATAGGAAAGGTCAGAGGTGGTTTTGAGAGGGAGATGTGGAGAAGTTGAATATTTAAAGAGTTAAATTTTACATATGTATATATAGTACCCCATCATAACTATTTGTAAAAAAAATTTTATTTATTATGTTCGAGCATATTCTAAAATTTGCGCAAGCAAAATTTTAACATAAGTCGAAATCAAAAAATATATAAACCCGCTTTGTTGAGATTCTCACACAAAAAAAGGTAAACTACTAATTCAAACTTACTACTTCTCCCCAAATATCAATCGCCCGAAAATAAGCCACCCATGAAATTCTAATCTCAGCTAGGGAAGTAAACAGCCAGCTAAGTCACCGAGAAGCTAAATCTTCGACTCGCAAAACTCAATAACGAAAGTCGCCGAGAAAGGGGGGTAAAAGTTCGGCTAAGCACAAGAGACTTATCAAGAATTTGATAGAGAGAGTATCTGTGCAACTGGCAAATTTGATTACCTTCATGCTAAATAAATACATCATTCAAAATATGGATTTTTAAACCCAATTATTATCTTATATAGGGACTTGCTCTCCAGAAGAAGAAACCATCTTAGCAAGTTTTGCCCTATATAATTGAAGAACCCGGAGAAAAACACCCTGAACTTTTATCAGCACTTTCATATAAGCAAAGAAAACAATCAAAACGAAGAAAAAGAGGAAAAATAATACTAAAACTTACAAATCAGATCACTCCAAAAAGAAGACTAAAGCGAACATTATCGATACAGACTTCTTCTCATTCTCAATTAATTTTGGACTATGTTCAGAAACTCATTTTTGGATTGTAAATTTTGGAATTGTAAATGGTTCTGTGCCATCTCAAATTTTTTATACGTTTCCTTCGTATCAAGAAATTTACCACTGAAAAAAAGAAACTAGATTTCAGGCAATTTCGCCTCTACAAATGTCCAGCAATGTTTCTCTCATACCCGAATCTTTGGAAAATGTTTACGTACGCGTTTATCGAATCAAGAAAACATTAGAAACGCCTTATAATGGACCTTTCCTTGGATTCACTGATTCGATCAATGTTTCCTATTAAATATTTATAAAAAATTATCGCTACAATAAAGGACTAAATTAAAGGCAATCGTCGCCTTTACATATGTTACGAAGCTTTAAAAACATGCATACATATGTTGATCGAATCAAGAAAACATCAGAAGCTCCTTTACTGACTGGACCTTTCCATGTTATTACACTATTTAATCGACATTCAGTGCCAACAAAAGAAGAATTTACATCGAACTAAACGACGTCAAGTGATATTCTCCAAGCAAACTTATGTGCGATATATTTAATTTAAATATTTATTTATAACATTATTATATTTTTATTTATTCAAATATTTGTATGTATGTTTAGATCTTCGGATTTAGCCAGATATGCTTGTATTTAAATGTTCTTTGCATTTCATGTATACCATTTGTGCATTCAAAAGTTTGTATGTGTACTTACGTCTTCGAACATAATTAGATATTTTTGCATTTGAAAGTACTTTTATTTTATGTATTTTATTCATTTTTCTTATTACCTCATTGAAAAGTTTTATATGTTTGCGCGCATTTTAGGAATGCACTCAAATATACTTACATTTGAATGATGATTAGCTTTTATATCTTGTATAACTATTATAACATACTTTCTCAATACGTGTTTAGAGTGGAAAGTAATGTAGTACTCCATTATAACTTTTTGTAAAAAAAAGATTAATTTATGTTCGAACTTATGCTAAAATTTGTGCAAGCAAAATTTTAGCATAAGTCGAAATCAAATAATATATAAACCCGACTTGTTGAGATACTCACACACAAAAAAAAACTAAACTACTAATTCAA